>CALYLW010000118.1:1945339-1961165 GCA_944989445.1 Ampullaceana balthica
TCCCCTTTCTTTTCGAACATATGTAACGATGTTACTTTGTAACTCTTTTTATGTAGGCGTTCTCACAGTAATTAATCTTGTGCACAATAATTCACTGACGAATTCATTTATCCAAAACAACTTTAATATATATATATATTGTACACATAAGAATCATTTGAGGTAATATGACGTGGAAATCTTAAGTATACACGATACAACCTTCCCTCGTCGGAAGTCTACACACAACTGTTCGCCCAACACTTTCAACCAATAGAAATGCTCCTTTCTTCCCGCGTCTCTTGTACACGTGACCTTACGTCACAGAATTATGTTAATCAGATGTGACATTCACCCCCATCCTTCAAAAAAAAATGTTTATGAAATACAACATTTTTGGTCTTCATAAAATCAAATCAATCTATATCTATATTCAAATTTCAAATATTTATCATCAATGAACATTCATTTTCTTACATACAACTTCTGGATATAGAATCAATAAGAAAAAAATCTGTAAGACTGCATCAGTCTAAACATAAGAAATAATGAGAAAAAATCTGTAGAACTGCAACAGTCTTAACATAAGAAATAATGAGAAAAAATCTGTAGAACTGCAACCGTCTACCTGTGCTGAAAAAATGAAAATGGACTTTTAAACACATCTGTAATTTTGTGTAATTAAAACATTTAAACACTCAATATTATTAAAATTAACTAATAATCCAATGGAATTCAAACACTGTTCCTTGTCCATTGTTCAACAAATAAAAATATTAATATAATTACAGTCTCTGTTTGTATCCTTTAGGAATTCACAGACTAATGTTAAAACAGTCTCTTATTTTATCATTTAGTAATTCACAGAATGTCTTTTTAATAGTCTCTGGTTTTTTATCAGTTAGGAGTTCACAGAGTGTCTTTATTTATTGTCATTCTACTTAATATGTCTGCAACCACATTGTCCTTTCCCTTCACAGGTTTAATGTCAAATTTGTAGTCGGCTAATAGCATAGCCTAGTTCAATACAGTCATTCTTCAATTGACGAGTATGAATTCAAATCGATGGGCTTTGAATGTTTCTTCAGACTGTTAAATGTTCAATAATTCACCAACCATGACTTCGATTATGTTCATTCATAATTTCAATTCCAGCATCTTGAATAAATTGCTTAGCTTTTGAGATGTCATTTTTGCTTCCAGATAATTCAATAGAATTTGGAACAGATGAGTCACTGTCAGAAACTTTTATCTGAAAAATATTGTCTCTATCTGTAAAGTTTTTGATTTGGCTTAATACACAACCAATTGTTCTTCCTAATTCAGATGATTTCACACAAATTGTTTCAGATTCACTAGTACTATCTCTTTCTTTGCTACTATGGTCTTCATTTCTTTTATCATATATTTGATTTTTAATAGTGGCTAAAATGTCACAAGTTTCTTTTTGTGCTCGATTTAACTTTATTATTTTTCTATCATTCATGTCTTGGTTTTCATTCTTTCTCCATTGTTGATCATAATTTCTTTTTCTGGAGTCAAAATTGTATTTGCCTCTCCATGATCTTCTGCTTTGATTATAATCTCTATCTATGGAATTATGATTACATGTATTTCTTTCTCTCCATGCTTGTCTTTCTTGATCATAATCTCTGTGTCTGGAATTATTATTATATTTTTCTCTCCATAATTGTCTATCTTGATCATAATCTCTATGTCTGGTATTGTGATTATTTCTTTCTTTGTTTTCAAAATGATCTTGTCTTGATCTTTCTTCTATTTTCTTTCTTATAGAGCTGTCATTAGGTGACACCCTATTTGGTTTGCCTTTATTGTGGTAACACTGCTTAGCCATATGTCCTGGCTTGTTACAATACCAACAAATAGTTTGTCTGTTGCCTGGGTTTGGCAGACTCTGGTTTCTCATACCTTGCCTTTTTTCTTGACTTTTAATTTGTATAGCTGCAAATATTTCTTGTCTCTTATCCATTTCCACATTCGGATGAGAGTCTTTGAATGTTCGTAATGCATTTGTTAGCTCTGCTTGAGTACGAACTTTCTTGTCAGTCAAATATGTGAATAGGGTTGGTGTTGCATTTTCTAAAAACTTGTCAATTAACACCATGTCTATTATGGCCTTTGGATTGTTCGTATCTATTGCTGTCAGTTCCAGCCATTTTGTTAGTTTGACTTGTGCTTCATGTACTATGATCTGTGGATCTTTGTCCATCTTGATTCTCATTTCATGAAATTCTCTTCTATAATCATTTTCTGACTTTCCAAAATGACACAGAATTGCCTTTTTGACATTCTTATATATGCTTTTGTCTTCTTTGGCTATAATACTGTTATAAGCTTCAAATGCTTCTCCAGTTAATTGAGTCATTAGTTGTGCTGGCCAATCTTCTTCATTATAGCCTTTCATAGCCATTATGGATTCGAAATAATCCAGATAAACATCCATTTTTTCTTTTTGGCTATCATATTTTCTTACTTTGATGGTATCCCTTGGTGCTGACCTTCTATTTGTTTCATCACCAGGATTGTGGCCACTACTGTCTTGCTCCCTTTGTAATTTTAACTTATCGATTGCAAGTTGTTCAATTTCTCTTTTTACTATGAGTCTTTGCATCTCTTCTTCATTAGCAATTCTTGCTTTTTCTTCAGCTTCTCTTTGATTTTCTTTTTCTTCAGCTTTTCTTCGCTGTTCTTTTTCTTCAGCTATTCTTGCTTTTTCTTCTTCTTCAGCTTTTCTTCGCTGTTCTTTTTCTTCAGCTATTCTTGCTTTTTCTTCTTCTTCAGCTTTTCTTCGCTGTTCTTTTTCTTCAGCTATTCTTTGATTTTCTTTTTCTTCAGCTACTTTTTCTTCAATGAAATCTCTCATTTCTTTTCCTTTTAGTCCGATCTCTTTAGCTATGGCAGTGAATTCCTTGTAGTGATCCATGTTTTGTTTGATTGAATAATATGAATCTAGCAATTCGGTAAGGAATGTATGTATATATATTGATAAAGTTATAAATCGTCCAAATGGAAAATCTTGAATTCAAAATGTTAAGTTCAAATAAGTGACACGTCTAAACCATGAAATCTAGTTTCGACAAGATGAGACAACAAAAGAATCCTCACACGGGATCTTTAGTATACTTTATATATACGCTCCCTCAGATTGACAAAATATATTAAATGGTCCGATCGTTTTGAATAAAAGTCACTTGGTTAAAATTTCAATTTTCGAGTAGTTTTTAAACAATTTAGTTCATTCCATTAATCCAAAATTGCGATAATCAAACTCTTCACACAATGAATGATAAGAATTCCGTTTCTTTATTTATAATTCACACCAACACATTGAATAGTCCATGGTCCATAGCTTCTCGGTTCGATGTTATGTTTACTATTACTAATATTTCCTGGAATCAACTAGCATTAAGCCTGTTGACGTCACGACCTATATATGTTCACCGTGTGTCACCATTCAGTAAGCCTACACGACCCAGATTCCAGTACTGTGTAGTATGCTTGTACTGTCGTCTAATGTGACGTAGAACCAACTAGGCGACCTAGTTGTATTACCGTACACCGTGGTGACCATGCGCCTGTATGCCGCCATTTTGAAATCTTCTTGTATTTTCATTGAACCACAAAAGTTTATTCACAGCTTCTTACGAACTTGAATATTCAAAAATACTATAGCTGGTATTATTTCTTATTTTAAAGAATACTTTCCTTTTTTGGAAATATCCAATACTTATTTCCACGAAACCTCTTTCAAGTCTTTCTTGAAATCTCTTGTACAGTGTTCACATGGAACTTTTACTTCGACACCAATGTAACGATGTTACTTTAAACTTTGTTTCTCAACATTGGGATAACTTTGGGGACATGCTCTCCATTGTTCTCAGTGACAGAAAAGTAGTCATACACTCTCCTCAACAATATGTTCAGTACATGAATTCTGTTAGAGGAGTATATGGTGGCAAGGCAGAAATTATCGCGATGTCCGAAATACTTCCAGCAGGTATCATCATTTACTTCCGCGAACGTCCTTATAGCTCTCCTCGAGTTTACAATGCCGGTCAACATTTGTCTATAAACCTGCTCTTTAGCGAACCTTCTGATCATGGCCATTACGAAGTTCTATTGCCTCTCACATGTGATGACTTTCTGGTGCCATCTATTGACAACGTCAGTATGTCCACACAAATTTTACAGCCCCCTTATCACACTGATGTGACGTCACCTTGCCACTATCCTGATAAACATGTACAACCGCATTTCAAAACACACTCAATGAACTAACGGATTCCACAGAAGAATTTCAATCCACCATCTATATAATCAATATACATAATTCCCGTCGTCTGCATGTATGTGTGGATGTAACGGATATGACGTCATATAATATTTTTAGGTTATGTTAGGTGGCGCTGTGATCTATTTTGTATTAAAATAGGATTTGAGGATTTATAATTATTATGAAATACTTTGTGTGCATTATTCCATACATACATACATACAGAAAACCCGTCACTAAATCATTAGCAGCGTATGCTATGCCGCGGGTCAGCTCAAATCCTATTTGTACATCGTTCCCTTTTCAAAAATTAAAATATAAGCATAAAACAATGACGTCATATAATATTTTTATACAAAATCGATCGCAGCGCCACCTAACTTACATCCATACAGACAACGGGAATCAATATACATAATTCCCGTCATCTGTATGTATGTATGTATGTGTGGATGTAACACTACTATAATTTTAGAAAGCAGCGCACCAAATTACTGCACCAATGCATCAAAAGGTGTGCAAATTAAGTTAAAGATGCGATGTAAAAAATATTATATGACGTCATTGTTTTAGCTCATATTTTAATTTTGGAAAAGGGAACAATGTAAAAAGAGTATTTGTTGAAGGTTAATTATAAAATAAAAAAACAAAGAGGACGCCGTAGGCGCCCTACAACCCCTATTATAAAATACTTTGTGAGCATTGCAGAAAGTTTAATATTTCGTATTTATCAAACAAGGACAAGTTAGTTGGGCTTTTGAAAAAGGTAGGCGCCCTAAAAAAGTGCATTTTTTTCAAAATAAATAGATTTTCAGCTGAAAACTGCAGTCATTTTTGACGGGTAATACACTAGTATATATATAATTTACCAGAACAAGCACAAGACGAGTGCAAATAAGCTTGACAAATGACCCTAGCCAGGGTCGGCCAATCACAGTTTATGGTTAGCAAGTTGGGTGGTGCAGGGTGGGGGGCAGGTACTAACCACTGTGCACATGTTTCGAGACCAACAATGCCTCGGCGGTGTCCATTCTCATTCTTTGAACTATCTATGAGCAAGTCTGCGGCATATGCTACGCCACGGGTCGCATCTTGTTTTGAATATCTTTCTATTTAAAGTATAAGTATATTACTATGTTTTATGAGAAGGGCTACATTGGAGGGGGGAAAAAACACACATCTACACATTTTTATTGCACTTTCACATTATTTCTCCATTCCTCAACTGAAACTGAATGCAGCTTAATGAATGCAAGAATAAAGTCAAGATAGGCCCAGAGCCTAGCTAGAGTGATGCAATGATTTGATCAACGAAGTGTCTACGGACACCGCGGCGGTGCAACCAGCTAAACTATCGTCCTTGGCCTGCTTACACCGCCGCGGTGTACCTAGCTAAACCATTGGCTTTGGCCTAGGTACACCGCGGCTAAAAATTGAGACCATTTCACAATATTTAGGCTAAAAGTATGTAATTCCTATGTTAATAAACAGTAGACCTTAAATAATCAATGTATTTATGCAATTTTTAATGATTACTGAATTTTAAAAAAAACTATTTTGGTCACCATTCCAGGATAATTAGTTATAAGTTTTAAAAAGTAACATATTTCATGAGCAGTTCCAGACGAATGGTAAAGCGCAGTGAATTTGCAATTACGTTGGTGGTGTCGGGTTCGAATCTTGTGATGGAATTTTTTTTTAAAAATATTTTATTTTTATTTTAAAACCGCAAAAATTGTTTTATACTACGTGCAAATCCAAGTATCAATGAAGCATTCACCCACACCCCCCCCCAAAAAAAAGGCCTGTCTTATCTTTTTGTGTTACAGACTCTCCTTCTATTTCTACACGTTACACAATCTTACGCCTATGCATGCTTTAATATTTAATGGATTATGTTAAGCATTTCATTTTTGTTAGAGTTTTAAATTTAAAAAAATTGATTGTATGTTGGATTTCGTAGATAGTTTAGGCGACCCATTCCATACCTAAATTCGAGACGGGAACAAAAATCGTTATGAGTTTGTTCTTGCATACTGCAATGGAAAGGTGTTTCTATCACCATCGCTACGAGTATGACCCCTAAATTTAACAAAAGGATTGTATTAGTATTAGAGTATCTGTTTGTCTCATTGACTAGCTAACTTTAAAAAAAAAGCAGATGAACACGTTGTTTTCCCACCCGATCCCTCTCCCCATTATAATAAATAGTATATGTAAATACACACACACACCAAAAGAAAAGACAAATTAATTTTATTTTTAAAATGTGTATTCATTCAAAGATATTAATAATTACATAATATTCAAATGTTAACCTTATACTTATACGTAAGGGGCAAAGAAAGTGATTTTAATTTGTTTCATTAGATTCATTTACAAATAGAAAATACATGATTTTGTTTGTTTGTTTGTTGTTTTTTTTTGACGTCATACTAAGACTAATGCGTAATTTATTCACATCTATGCTTAATTATGGGTAAGGTATCATTTTCTATTAACTTTTATATTTCTATTTTTAACCGCGGTGTACCTAGCCCTGACACAATGCTTTGGCTAGGTTCACCGCTGCGGTGTACGCAGGCCTACAGCTAGGTCCACCGCCGCGGTGTACGTAGTGACGGCCTTTGATCAATGATAGGCCTTTACTTTAAACTATACCTTGTCCTAACTGAATCCTTGTATGTGCAGTTTTATTAAATGTCTGTACATGTATTAAAAAGTCTAGGTCTATAGTCTATAGGCAATAAGTTCAATTACTATTATTAAGCTTATATTTATATATTATTTTTTATATCTATATATTATAAGTCGGCACTCCTGTCAACGGCGGTCCCAAAATCAAACATGCCCAGAATTATATTAAAATCAACTAAATTTACTATGAAATATATTTTAACATTAAAATATTATATTTTTGTTCAAATTAAACTACTGTTTTATAATTTATACGAAATAAAAAATTGTATATTTCATGCATCTTCTGTGATTTACGGCGCCATTGTTGCATGCCAATGGAGAAATCTTCTTTTCTTTAAAGTTATTATTTTTTGTGTTGCCCAATTGGATAATTTGGTTCATCCAGCTGAGCTGCGCAGGCGGCACTACCTGGGTAAATAATTTAAATTAAAATAATAAGTCTCATAAAATTACAATAAAAAAGATAATCATATATTTATTTAAATTTTATATAAAACTGTGGGGGTGCATTTTTGTGATATGTGTTACATTAACATATCCTGGAACAGGGTAATATGTCAATGCTAAGTTGCTGCGACGACGGAACTCCACTTAAAAACTACAAAGCAATACTATTTTTAAAAAATAATAATAAAGCAGTTGTTTGTTAACAAGTAGATATTTTTTTAAAACTAAAAATTAAGAATTTTGGGTACTTGTTGGTTAATAATTGACAAAGCGGAGGGTGGTTTATCAGAACTGTGACGTCACACCTAAATGCTCAACACTTAAACTTAAACTAAATGATTCAGCTTTTGTCCAAAACCGCGTGACTTCATGTGTCCTATTTTTAATACACGGTGTCTCCTACGAGTGGCTCCCAAACTTTTTAGGTATACCACCCCATTCCATAAAAAATATAAAACAGCGCCCCTGGAATTTATTTACATCAATTTCTTAAAAACCTTCTCTTCTTTATTTTATGCTCTCATTACCTCCTTACAGTTTTTCAAAGCTTTTTCAAGTTAATAAACGAATAAAAAAGCATATATTTGAAGTTTTCTTTTGATAAATTGTTCGTGAACTGCAATGTGAACACCGAAGAGCCGCATGCCACCGTTGGTCACACGTCCTCACAAAAAGTTACCCCCCCCCTCAAATATAACGTTATAAAGCTTTGCCCCCCCCCTTAAAAGCCGAATTTCCTATTTGAAAATGAGCATGTTTCAAGTCACGTTTTGTCACCCCCCCCCTTCGTCACAAATGTGTGAAAGCCCTCCCCCCTCGGTACTTGACGTCCTTTAGTTCGGCCTCTAAGTGTCATTATTTAATAGCCATTAAACTTGGTCAAACATTTACATGAAATACATTTTTAAAAAAATTGGCACTTCTGTCAACGGTGGTCCCAAAATCAAACATTACTAAATTTGTCATATATATGTATATGGCCTACTATTTTCTGCTGAAATACACAACAGTTAAATAATTCTTTCACAACAAAGTTAGTTTAATTACAAAACCTGGTTTATTACACCAAAATTGTTAACATTATACATCTGTTAAATGTTATAATTTTCACAAAGCAACTGCAAGTAACAGCCAAAGATATGACTTTTGTTACTGAAGCGCCACTGGAATGCCGACAAATAACTCGGAAATAGATTACGACTTGTTCCTCCTTGGTATCTCAGTTTACGTTTTGCCTGCATCCAGAGGCCTTCTATGATCTCTGTGTGTATATCTGCATGATTTGGATCAACGAAGTTGTCTTCATGCACAACAACTTCATGCATATACACACCGTTATTCATTGTAGCAACATTGACGTAGCCTCGCCAAGCATCAGTGATTACAACAGTTCCCGGTAGAATGTGAGCTAAGATGATTCTTTCCAATGTTACATGGTCTTGACGCTGAACAATTTCAAGCCAACATCTACCGGTTCCTCTCTCCACCATTCCAACGACCCACATTCCCCTCCTGAATCTACCTCGGTGATACTTGCGATGGAAGAAATAGGACTCGTCAATTTCAACGCAGATCGGTTGACCATTTGCATCAAACCCACCAAGTAGCATAGGTTGACGAAGTATCCATTTGTGACATTCATAACGAAAAAAGTTGTTGTAATTAACAATTGTGTGCCAGTATTCAATGTTCTCAAACAACATCACATTTGTCGCCTTTATTTCGTAAATCCAATAGTAAATTATCATGACAATAGTTTCAGTCTTCGTAACACAGTTGGCAAAGAATGAGCCAGTACGCACACTTGTCCGTGTTTTGCATTGACGACATTTCCAAGAAAATCCTTCGGGTGCCTCTGCTCGTCGTACTAGCGACATGGGCATGTGACAGTTGACACAGTCATTTGTATTGCGGATTAACCGATGTTCAGCCAGCCAAGTTAACCAAACCATTCTGTCGTTCATGTTGTCGTATATTTCCCTCGGAGTACATTGAAATATTCCTAATGCATTAATTGGTAACACGTTCTGAGTAATTGTCGTTGGTGCGGGTGGTCTACCTCTTCCTGCCATCATTTAATTGTGTTATTTACCGAGAAAAGCTAAACAAGTTATAAATAATATGATTCTGGGCATGTTTGATTTTGGGACCGCCGTTGACCGTTGACAGGAAATAATAACTTTTAAGAAAGAAGATTTCTCCATTGGCATGCAACAATGGCGCCGTAAATCATAGAAGATGCATGAAATATACCCTTTTTTTTATTTCGTTTAAATTATAAAACAGCAGTTTAATTTGAACAAAAATATAATATTTTAATGTTACATACTTTATCGTTAATGACTTTATCGTCAGGTGACGCCTCTGAATCTGATTAGTATTTAGCTTAACGCTAACATGAAAATTTAGTTTCATCTGAGGCCGTTAAAGAAATTAAATTATCTGGCCAAATGTGGTTAAAAATATAAACAAACAACGATTTTTGCTAGAATTCTGATTCTAAAACCAGTTTTTATAGTTAAAAACCCCTTTAAACTCATAAAAAGCCACCACTTAACCATTAAATACTTCTTTTATTACATAATGAATGTGTTTAAATTAGTAAAAGTTCGTTACTTAATATATTTTGTGATGTTTGATTTTGGGACCGCCGTTGACAGGATTGCCTATAAGTCTATACTATACTTATATAATAATAATACATTAAATATATTTTATTGGATATTATTATTATAATTAATTACTAATCCATTATTAGATTTAGTATTTCATTATGGAGCATTATATGATTCAAATCAGATGTTATTCAGTAACTTAAATCAGTAGAATTCAATGCAAACCTCTTAGCAACGAAATCGCTGATCAGCTGAGCTTTAAATAATTGTGACAGAGATTTCGCTGATACCGATACCGAGTTTGCACTGAACCAATTATTGTCTTTCGGTTTAATAACGTTGTTACGTTCTAAACCAATGAAAAGCTAAATGAGATACGATAAGTATTACTTAATATTCACATGCACCCGTAAAAACTTCCCAAATGAGATGAAATATGCTTAAATCCTTACGTCTCCCTGCAAGATATTATTATATCAGCAGTAAAACTTATTCCATTTGCCTTCTCTGCACCAGCCGTAAGTCGGTCAATACGGGGCTGATTTTGTCTAATTTAAAACCAAATAGTAAATAGTGCCTGAATTGTTTACATATTTTTCTAAAGATTTTTTAAATTGATATTGTAATTGAGATAACTTAAAATTTTTAAACTATTAAAAAATATATTTTTGATATTAAGGTTTACATCTTAGTTCTATTATGTATGATCAATTTTAAAAAAATAATAATAAGAAAAATTAGCAAACAACGTTGTTAGCATTTTAAGGAGGGTACTGTATCTTATCTTATCTTATCTGTCTCAGACGCTCCTTCTACACAGAAGACTTTTGCGTCCCACGCCCATCCATGGTCTGTGTCTAGTCCTGCATTCCCACTAGAGTCCTAGAGTCCTAAATGTTGATAAAGTGTTGGCTTTCCTGGTTTTTTCAGGCAATCCAATCCGACAGACCCTCAGATGGTACTGAGGGCAAGAAGAATCCAGGCAGATCGAGAGACCCTCAGATGGTACTGAGGGCAAGAAGAATCCAGGCAGATCGAGAGACCCTCAGATGGTACTGAGGGCAAGAAGAATCCAGGCAGATCGAGAGACCCTCAGATGGTACTGAGGGCAAGAAGAATCCAGGCAGACCGAGAGACCCTCAGATGGTACTGAGGGCAAGAAGAATCCAGGCAGACCGAGAGATCCTCAGATGGTAACCTGAGGACAAGAAGAATCCAGGCAGACCGAGAGACCCTCAGATGGTACTGAGGGCAAGAAGAATCCAGACAGACCGAGAGACCCTCAGATGGTACTGAGGACAAGAAGAATCCAGTCAGACCGAGAGAAACTTTACGAAGAATCATCAAAAAAGAAAGAATAGTTTATTTGTTTTTTTATTTTCTATTTTTTTGGTAAAATATACATTCCAAGATCTTCATCGAGCTACAACAAACCGAAAGGACTGAAATACACATGTATCCGCCATATGAGCTTTCAAGGCCCGAAAGGACAAGCACTGCATTGTTTCTTTAATTTCTGGCTGAAAATACACT
Organism: Ampullaceana balthica; assembly: GCA_944989445.1. Classification (NCBI taxonomy): domain Eukaryota; kingdom Metazoa; phylum Mollusca; class Gastropoda; family Lymnaeidae; genus Ampullaceana; species Ampullaceana balthica. The sequence goes on from CALYLW010000118.1 coordinate 1,956,908, forward strand.
GAAAGTCAGGTAATGATAATTATTTGGACAGTTTAAAAAAATATCTTTTTGCCTTGAGCCTGTTATTTCAGTTGTTTAGTTATAGATGCCCAAAATCGTATCATTATAAAATTAATCGATTGATAAAAAATCCTGTTTTTTATATATATTTATGTTCTAAAATTCTTCTTTATTTTGAGAGCCAACCATCACTGTATCGTTAATTCTAGCTCTCATCAATGTTGAGAGGCTTCGCGATGTTTCTGTGAAAATGAAGAGAATTCGCTAGTGGTCGCACAGTACAGGCTACTCAATGATGTTACCGGGAACTATATGTCGGGAGTGAGTCCTTGGCACCAATAAGACAAGTGTTGCAGCTTCAACTTTTACTTCGGCTACTTGCTCCAGTCCCTGATTTTCGTTGGCAGGAAAAAGCAGTTCATGTTGTGTGTTATTGCTTTCAAACTGCATTGTGTGGCCGCCTCCTCACTCCTCACTGCCTAAGATAAGATTTAATGCTGCATGTCGGGGGTGTCTAAAGTCCACCAGGCGGGTCACATACGGCCCGCGCTTAAATTTTAACTGGCCCGTGGCCTTATTTTCAATAATTAACTGACTCTTGGATGTTTACTGTAATGATGGCGTTATCTTTATAAGGAACGCAGAAATTATAAATGTTTTAAGCACAAAATCTATGAGATCTATACGATGGCAAAAATGTATGTTGTTTTATTGTTTACTAACGTGGGTATTCATTACAAAAAGCCAACGCATCTATGTGCTGTTGGGTGTACGAAGAGTGTGACGTACTTTATGGACGGCCTTTTTTCAGAGTTAGCAAAAGGAAACAATATCATGACAAACATTTTTTCCATCGAACGTCATCGATATTCGTTTTTTATTAACAAAATAATTAAAATTTAACATAAAATACCGTGACGTCACACACGGCAGGACCCCCCCTGTCACAAAGAAAGTGTGACAGGGGGGTCCTGCCGTGTGTGACGTCACGGTGTTTGATGTTAAATTTTAATTATTTTGTTAATAAAAAACGAAATTTTTGTTCGAAAGTGTGACATACTTTGTGTCCGGAATTTGTGACTGTTTGTGACAGGGGGAGGGGGGGTAAAAATGGTCAAAAATAGCTTGACGTACTTTATGGACGGCCCCAACGGAAATGAATGTGGCGTTGTGTATTTAAATCAGTGGTTCCTAACCTTTTGGGGTCCATGCACCCCTTCAGACGATAAAAAAAAGTTCATGCACCCCCTCGTGAAACGTGCAGAAAATGCATAATAAACTATGTTTATTTTAGGAACACAACAGTTTTGACAATAGGCAATAGGGAATTTAGTGAGAGATCTGCTGCTTCTTATGATCAACTAGCGATTTAAATCTGGGGACTGTTTTGGACAAAGCAACTCTCATGTCATCCTCGGAATTCAACTTATTCCTTTCCTTGGTTTTAATCGTCAAAGGTGTGGAGAATCCTGCTTCACTGAGATGGGTTGTGGCAAATGGAAGGAGAGTCAGTACTGCCCTCTTGGCTAGTTGCGGGTAGGCATCTAGCTGGGCGCACTAAAATTCAATCAACGTATTGCAACTAAAGGCACTCCTCAGTACTTCTCTGGTTCTCAAATCAATCATGTCATCGTTAGCAAAGTCACTGTCATCAATATTGCCCAAGTCACAGAGAAAAGGATTGCGAATCCAAAGGTCTTTGCCTAGCAATTTCTTGATAGAAATACCCATCAAAGGACTTTTGCAATGTTGAAAGGTGCTCTGAAATTTCCCCGTTGATGTTGACCGGCAGTGATCCCTCAGTGCGTCCTTCTGCACCATATATTACAACTTCATCCAAGAGTGGAAAGTTGGCCAAGTTGGACTTTTCTAGTCGTCATTGGAATAGTCGCACTTTGTTAAGGAAGGTTTGCAATCTCTAAGTAGCATCCATTACAGTCACAGCAGGTCCTTGGAGAGATGTGTTCAACTCATTCAAGATGGTGAAGATGTCAGCCAGGTATGCCAAGTAATGAATGAAATTTGGACAGTCAAACTTGTCAGCAAGGTCTCTCTCTTTTTCTCGCAAGAAAAGGCAAGCTCCTCTCTCAGTTCTACTAACCGAGAAAGTATTCGTCCCCTGGACAACCAGCCCACCTCAGTGTAGTAGAGCAGAACTTCATGCTCAGAGACCACCTCCTGACAGAACAACTTGAAGAGGCTGTGGTTCAAGGCATGTGAGCGGATAAAATTTACAAATTGGACTGCAGTAGAAAGAAGTGACTTCATGGTTGGAGGTAGAGTTTTGCATGACAGGGGCCTGAAGATGAAGGATACAGTGTGTAGTGAAAATATCTGGAACTTCTTTCTTTACCAGTGCTGAAAATCCTGACTTATTACCGATTATGGAGGGAGCACCATCTGTGCAAATAGAAGAAATTCTTGAATTCACGTCAAACTGGTTTTCAGTGAAGAATAACCTGACTAGCTGCATCACATCAGCAGCTTTGGTAGTAGCTAGGAGTGGCTTACAAAAGAGAAATTCCTCCTTCAGCAAGCCACTGAGAACATATCTCAGAAATACAAGAATCTGACTGCATTGTGCTACATCAGTTGATTCATCCAGCTGCATGCTAAATGGAAAAGGACTGCTTCTCATCTCGCACAAGACTTGATCCAGAATGTCTGCAGCCATGTCACTAATCCTGGAATAAATAGTGTTATTGGACACAGGAACTTTCTCAACCTGCTTCCTCTGCTGGTGACCACACATCAGTTCCACCCTCTCCAGAGCACAAGACTTCACCAAAGTTCTCTAATGTTGTGGGGCTTCTTTTCTTTGCAATAAGATATGCAACCTTGAATGATGCCTCCAGTGCAGGTTTCTGTGACAAAGAAAATTCAAGCTTGGGCAAGGTACCTGAGGTAAAGAAGCAAGCTCTCTTCTGCTTGAAGACCTCAACACTGTCCTTTGAATTGGATGGATGGACTTTCTCCAAATGCTCTCGGAGTCTAACAGGCCTCATGTTGTCATTGCACAGGATTTTTATACAGAGGAAGCACTGAGGCTTTTGTGTTCCATCTCTCTCTCTTTTTTTAAAAATATTTTTTAACGATTTTGAGGGGGTGATGACGATCGAAAGTCGTACCAGTCTGAGGCAAATTTTTAACTGACGAAGTTGATTTTTTAATGAGCGGAACTGGATGCTCAACTCAAGATTTTAGGTTTCAATGACGAATAATGGCTTACAATTAACGTTTTTAAGACTTTTGCAGCGCACCGAGCAAAAAAAGTGAAGGGAAAAAAATCCCAACGTTTACATCCGCTCAAAACAGTTAGAGGGTCACCGGAAGACATATCTCTGACGTATTTGATGACAAAATTAAATTATTTTAGAAAACTGACGTAAAACACGAAATTCCGAGGAACACGTAGAGCGAACCGTTCATTTTGCGAAACAGTTTTTCCGTCAATTTTCGACATGCGCAGAATGATGCGCTAACTAGCATAAAAATGTTGTATATGGGTGCCCTTTAACGCGGCATGCCTTACTTATGGTTTACATTTTCAGATTATCAGTTTTACTTTCTTTTTTTCCGTCTTCTTTTTTTTTCTTCCTTTTTTCTTTTTTTCTCTTAATGGTTCATGCACCCCCTGGAACCTGCTCATGCACCCCTTGGGGGTGCATGCACCACTGGTTAGGAACCCCTGATTTAAATTTAATAAAAATATTTTTCATCACATTTCTTGGCTTTACGGCAGTAATATTTCAAGACATTATATTTATGTAATGTACGTAGTAAATAGTATAAAATAAAAATCTTTATTTCACAACTTGGCCATTATTTATCCAATTTGTATAATTACAAATGATAGAATAAGATAAATATAAGACATTTATAAAGTGATGAAAAACAAGATTGTATTGTTCAAATTTCCTCCCAAAATTAACACTCTTACAAATTAAAATAATAATAAGGCCGTACCCAATTTTATTTTAAGGGGGGTTCGTAAACTTGTCGCGAAGGCATTTCATGTTAAGATAAGGTAAACCTCTCATAACGAGCACCTCTCATAACGAGATTTTCGCTTAAAGAGCAACATTTTTATCGAAAAAGTTGCTCACTTAACGAGCGAAGATTCGCATAAACGAGTGACGTAGAAAGGGAAACTTCCCTTTTTCCTGGAAATTCATTAATGAGCCGGCATTTCCGCCCTGATGTATTATTTCTTTGTAAATAAGCACTCGGTCTGTTAGCGTATTGTTTTCGTGTGTGA
>CALYLW010000119.1:0-110846 GCA_944989445.1 Ampullaceana balthica
ACAACCACTAGCTACCACAACTAATAGCTTCCACAGCTACTAGCTACCACAACTAATAGCTACCACAACTACTAGCTACCACAGCTAATAGCTACCACAACTAATAGCTTTCACAACTAATAGCTACCACAACTACTAGCTACCACAACTACTAGCTACCACAACTACTAGCTACCACAACTACTAGTTACCACAACTACTAGCTACTACAACTACTAGCTACTACAACTACTAGCTACCACAACTACTAGCTACCACAACTACTAGCTACCACAACTACTAGCTACCACAGCTAATAGCTACCACAACTACTAGCTACCACAACTACTAGCTACCACAACTACTAGCTACCACAGCTAATAGCTACCACAACTGCTAGCTACCACTACTACTAGCTACCACAACTACTAGCTACCACAACTACTAGCTACCACAGCTAATAGCTACCACAACTACTAGCTACCACAACTACTAGCTACCACAACTACTAGCTACCACAGCTAATAGCTACCACAACTGCTAGCTCCCACTACTACTAGCTACCACAACTACTAGCTACCACAACTACTAGCTACCACAGCTAATAGCTACCACAACTACTAGCTACCACAACTACTAGCTACCACAACTACTAGCTACCACAGCTAATAGCTACCACAACTGCTAGCTCCCACTACTACTAGCTACCACAACTACTAGCTACCACAACTACTAGCTACCACAACTACTAGCTACCACAACTACTAGCTACCACAACTACTAGCTACCACAACTACTAGCTACTACAACTACTAGCTACCACTACTACTAGCTACCACAACTACTAGCTACCACAACTACTAGCTACCACAACTGATAGCTTCCACAGCTACTAGCTACTACAACTACTAGCTACCACTACTACTAGCTACCACAACTACTAGCTACCACAACTACTAGCTACCACAACTACTAGCTACCACAACTACTAGCTACCACAACTGATAGCTTCCACAGCTACTAGCTACTACAACTACTAGCTACCACTACTACTAGCTACCACAACTACTAGCTACCACAACTACTAGCTACCACAACTACTAGCTACCACAACTACTAGCTACCACAACTACTAGCTACCACAACTACTAGCTACCACAACTAATAGCTACCACAACTGCTAGCTACCACAACTACTAGCTACCACAACTACTAGCTACCACAGCTAATAGCTCCAACTACTACTAGCTACCACAACTACTAGCTACCACAACTACTAGCTACCACAACTACTAGCTACTACAGCTAATAGTTACCACAACTGCTAGCTCCCACTACTACTAGCTACCACAACTACTAGCTACCACAACTACTAGCTACCACAACTACTAGCTACCACAGCTAATAGCTACCACAACTGCTAGCTCCCACTACTACTAGCTACCACAACTACTAGCTACCACAACTACTAGCTACCACAACTACTAGCTACCACAACTACTAGCTACCACAGCTAATAGCTACCACAACTGCTAGCTCCCACTACTACTAGCTACCACATCTGCTAGCTACCACAACTACTAGCTACCACAACTACTAGCTACCACAACTACTAGCTACCACAACTACTAGCTACCACAACTAATAGCTACCACAACTACTAGCTACCACAACTACTAGCTACCACAACTACTAGCTACCACAACTACTAGCTACCACAGCTAATAGCTACCACAACTGCTAGCTCCCACTACTACTAGCTACCACAACTACTAGCTACCACAACTACTAGCTACCACAGCTAATAGCTACCACAACTGCTAGCTCCCACTACTACTAGCTACCACAACTACTAGCTACCAGAACTACTAGCTACCACAACTACTAGCTACCACAACTACTAGCTACCACAACTACTAGCTACTACAACTACTAGCTACCACAACTACTAGCTACCACAACTACTAGCTACCACAACTACTAGCCACCACATCTACTAGCGACCACATCTGCTAGCTACCACAACTACTAGCTACCACAACTACTAGCTACCACAACTACTAGCTACCACAACTACTAGCTACCACAACTAATAGCTACCACAACTACTAGCTACCACAACTACTAGCTACCACAACTACTAGCTACCACAACTACTAGCTACCACAACTAATAGCTACCACAACTACTAGCTACCACAACTACTAGCTACCACAACTAATAGCTACCACAACTACTAGCTACCACAACTAATAGCTACCAGTACTACTAGCTACCACAACTACTAGCTACTACAACTACTAGCTACTACAACTACTAGCTACCACAACTACTAGCTACCACAACTACTAGCCACCACATCTACTAGCGACCACATCTGCTAGCCACCACAACTGCTAGCCACCACAACTACTAGCTACCACAACTGCTAGCTACCACAACTGATAGCTACCACAACTGCTAGCTCCCACTACTACTAGCTACCACAACTACTAGCTACCACAACTACTAGCTACCACAACTACTAGCTACCACAACTGCTAGCCACCACAACTACTAGCTACCACAACTGCTAGCTACCACAACTGATAGCTACCACAACTGCTAGCTCCCACTACTACTAGCTACCACAACTACTAGCTACCACAACTACTAGCTACCACAACTACTAGCTACCACAACTGCTAGCCACCACAACTACTAGCTACCACAACTGCTAGCTACCACAACTGATAGCTACCACAACTGCTAGCTCCCACTACTACTAGCTACCACAACTACTAGCTACCACAACTACTAGCTACCACAACTACTAGCTACCACAACTACTAGCTACCACAACTACTAGCTACTACAACTACTAGCTACCACAACTGCTAGCCACCACAACTACTAGCTACCACAACTACTAGCTACCACAACTGATAGCTACCACAACTGCTAGCTCCCACTACTACTAGCTACCACAACTACTAGCTACCAAAACTACTAGCTACCACAACTGCTAGCTACCACAACTGCTAGCTACCACAACTGCTAGCCACCACAACTACTAGCTACCACAACTGCTAGCTACCACAACTGATAGCTACCACAACTGCTAGCTCCCACTACTACTAGCTACCACAACTACTAGCTACCACAACTACTAGCTACCACAACTACTAGCTACCACAACTACTAGCTACCACAACTACTAGCTACCACAACTACTAGCTACCACAACTACTAGTTACCACAACCAATAGCTTCCACAACTAATAGCTACCACAACTACTAGCTACCACAACTACTAGCTACCACAACTACTAGCTACTACAACTACTAGCTACCACAACTACTAGCTACCACAACTACTAGCTACCACAACTACTAGCTACCACAACTACTAGCTACTACAACTACTAGCTACTACAACTGCTAGCTACTACTACTACTAGCTACCACAACTACTAGCTACCACAACTACTAGCTACCACAACTGCTAGCTACGACAACTGATAGCTTCCACAGCTACTAGCTACCACAACTACTAGCTACCACAACTAATAGCTTCCACAGCTACTAGCTACCACAACTACTAGCTACCACAACTACTAGCTACCACAACTACTAGCTACTAGGGCTGTAAATATTGTTGTAAAAAGCTGCCCGGGTAACCGTCCAAAATTTGAACGGGTACCCGGGTTACCCGTTAGAAATGCCACAAAATTTTCACCGTCATGCCCGCTATTAGCCTTTTTCTTTATTATGAGAACGCAAATTTAGATTTAATGACCCAGCGATGTGAAAATGATGACATCGAAATACTACTATAGTACAGTGGTGGAAAAACAATGAGCAGAGGGGCGCCAATGTGATTTTTTTATGGGTGGAAAGGGGGGTAGGGGAAAACAAAGTCTTATAAAGATAAAGGGTTGGTAATCGTATAATGACAAGGCGGTTATTTCTAGTTCATAACTGACAAAAGTAGTAATGACTAAACTTTCCGGGACCTTCACCTACTTAGTGGACACATCCCTCAGGATTTATGTTTGTTGTTATAGTGTGAAGATCATTCAACGATTGAAATATTATTGGGGATAAAAAGAAAGAAAAAAAAAGAATATAGCAGGTTTTTTTTAAAAGTATGGTGGGGATAGGAGCAGTGGCGTAACAACGGGTTGGCATCGGGGCAGTTGCCAAGGGCGCCAGCTCAAAAGGGCGCCACTAAATCTCTAATTTATAAATTTGTATTTAAATAAATACAGTCGGACTTCTCTAAATCGAACTCAAAAGGACCCGAAAAAAATTTGACTTACGGAGTTTTTGAGTTAGGGGGGGGGGAGTAAGATTTTTTTCTTTTTAAAGAGAGTCGCAGCATGCAGCAAAGGGATGCGAATTAGTTAACACTCCTTTTTCTTGCCTTTGTCATTTTTGTACTTGCAAGGGTCGCTTAATCCGTCGTGGAATGCACTAAGATAAGATTTTACGCCCATTTACGTGGCTCTACGTAACACGCGTTATGAAATGTCACTCCAGAATAATAAACAAACGCCTTGGAAAATTCGACTAAGAGAGGTTGAAAGCCAAAAATCTTGGACTTTAAGTGATCTAAAATACATTAGTTTTATGGAATTTGGCTGGGACCTAACAATTAATTTAATATAGGGAGGTTTTAGACTTAAGGAAGTTCAATTTAGCGAGGTCCGACTGTATTTCACTTTTATCCTCGATAACAAAAAAGTGAATTATTAATTATATTTAAATAAATTTCTTTTAAAACCTTATAATTTTTTTTATGTTTGTTGCATTTGCGGGGCTTCTTATCATACAAATGTCAATATGATTTTACAGTCTTTCTTTTAAAAAGAAAAATCTTGCTATCCCCATCCCATTGTTGAGGGAGTAAAGTGGGGGAGGGGAGGGAAGGTGTCTCCTCTCACGGGTTTGTGTCGGTATGTCAAAGCAATTTGGCTCCTTTCATATGAAACATCACCGCCCCTCTTTCCTTTCCAGCCTTCTAGCCGCTATGGCAGCCCCCCCTCTCAAACTCAAAATTGTCCTTGATTAATCTGCGAATATTACGCCAGTTTCCCTAACTCGAAAACTCCGTAAGTCTATTTTTTCCCACCTTGAGTTCGACTTAGAGAGGTCGGACTGTATTAGCAACACGCCAATACGCCAGCTAACAGAAGTGCTTAGCTGTAGTCGGTGGAGTGTTACTTAAATTTACTTTTAATTGTGAGTTTCTATCGTTATGTATGAGATAATGAGTATGAAACATTGACACTATTGTTTTTATTTATAATACTTCAAGTTTTTCTGTATTCTTTATTAACGCAACAATATCCCGTTTTATCCACCAATTTATTTGGTATTATTTAGTCAATAATAAACTGCAAATTAGTATTGTTCCTGTCTTAAGCATTTTTTATATTTATGACTGTCACTGTCAGACTACGTAATTATTGTCATAAATCAAATAAGAGAAATTCAATAATTTTTTCTAACAAATGAAAAAAATCACAAAGCTGAAACTTGTCAATTTATCAAGGGCGCCAAAAATTAATTAGCCAAGGGCGCCAAAAACCTATTTACGCCCCTGGATAGGAGTGGAGACGTGCGGGAGTGGGGGGGGGGAGTAGATAAACAACATTGGCTCTTATCAATCGGTAGCAAAGATGTGCGGCGTATTTCAAAGCCAAAACCAAGGTCATTTCTAGCCCTTCCTAGTTATCGACGTTGTATTCTATTTTCCTTACTTCAAAGAACCAAAACCTTTTTGTTTTAAATGATTTTTGTTTATGTTCCAGGAAAATAAAAAGGGTATCAAAATACAGTGTAGTTTGTCGGGACCGTATTTTATTTCCGTTTGACATTTATTTCCTTTTAAGCGTTTTCATGGTAAACGTATTTCACAGTATATATTTCAAACGAAAAATGTTAATTTTATAAATTATTCACGAGCCGAAATGTGAACACAGAGAGCCGCAGTTCGACGACTGTTGGTAAGACATTGCAGTAGCCTTTTCGCGGGTACCCGGGCGCGATTTTACTACCCAGGTAATTGCTCGGCAACGGGTACCCGGGTCCCGAGTACCCGTTGACAGGCCTACTAGCTACCACAGCTACTAGCTACCACAACTAATAGCTACCACAACTACTAGCTACCACAACTACTAGCTACCACAACTACTAGCTACCAACCAGATGAAAAGAAACTTGCTGGTTCAAAGACTCCTCAGCAGATCATACCAATTCAGGTTCACTCTAATTATGGGTCTAAATTAGTGTGTTTCTATTCCCTTAATTAAATATATAAATATGTGTCAATTGTTTAGCTGCAAATCATATATTTCTTCTACATACAGTTAGGGCTAATAAAACAATTAAAATGCTTAAAGCATTAAATGCCCAATAAAAATACTTTAAAAAAAATTACAAATGTAATTTTTGTCTAGATAAAAAATAAATGCTCATGTGCAACTGACAGTTGTGTTTCTGAAACTTGCCGTCTGTTACCGATGATGGCTCCTGATATAATTTTCCAGTAACTGCTACGGCAGTCGACAATAATCAACTTGTCACCAACGGTCATTCAACAATGTTGATTTTTCCGCCCACGATTGTTGACCTACTAGATTACTAGAGAGTTGATTCACCTGCTGGCGTCACTTATGCACTGTAAATGTTATTTCTAACGGCTCTCTGTCAGACTGACGATGTATTTTTGGTTGTCATGAATTGAATTACTGATAAATATTATTACTAACCGGCGCTCTAGGTTACATTACAGATGAATGTCCTGTCACAATCCGTGTTAGTGTGGTAAGAAACGCAATTAAAATTATATCAGAATGAATGGATGAATGGATGCAGTCTTCTAAAGCGCTAATAATATCCAGGCTATAGACTAGCATGCTCGCTAATAATATCCATGCTATAGACTAGCATGCTCGCTAATAATATCCATGCTATAGACTAGCATGCTCGCTAATAATATCCATGCTATAGACTAGCATGCTCGCTAATAATATCCATGCTATAGACTAGCATGCTCGCTAATAATATCCATGCTATAGACTAGCATGCTAATTAATAATATCCATGCTATAGACTAGCATGCTCGTTGCGCTTTGATGTTAACTCTATCAAATACAATTTTTTTTTACATTTTTCTAAAAAATTTCTTTGTTTTCACATTTTTTCAAAAATGTTTAAGAACTGTTCCACAGTTTTGGTGCCGCCGATTAAAAATAGCGCACGCCATAGGACTTCCTCCTGTGTCCATCCACACCGGGAACTTTCAGTCAAAATGCTAAGAGAAACAAGGTTTTCTTGTTTTTGGAATAGAATCCTAATATTTCCTTTCAAAACTAGGTTCTATATTTTTTATCTCGATTTTAACATAAAAAAATAATTATCACAATACGAATATCTCCTAGTTGCTTGCCGGTCTGTCAGTTTAATAAAAGAAATTCATTTCAAATTCCGGTTAAACGTCAAATATAAAGCGTTTTTAAAATACCGCACGTGCGTTTGGTGCGTAACTTTTTATTTTTGATTTTGCGGAAATTGAAATATTTTTGTTAAAAATCTGGCAAAAAAGGCGGTTTCAGTTTTTACCGTATTTCAAGGGCGTGAAAAAATGCGCGGAGGCGTACCAAATGGTTGGGGGTAGAAATTATTCCTATTTCTGTGAAGATTGTGTAGTTGCTTCGTTAATCAAATTTAGTAGATGAGAAATTCTCGGATTTCCGTCGCTGTAGTATCCTTGTGTATGTTGGGGGGGGTGGACTAATGGGGGGTATATCTGTCTAATATGTTTGACAAGTTATATCTACTAATAAAATAATGAATTATTAGTGGAACTTTCCATTTTTAGAACATTTTGTTTTAAAAATAATGATGCTGCATGTTCGTCACAATTGTCAGTCTAGGTGTTTTACTCCTGGCAATGTTCCCTCTAAGGTTCCTTTGTCCGTGTGCAAAATAAAAAAAACTAATTTGCAAAGTTGCACAGCATCCATATTTGTTGCAATATTTTTTTTATAAATTCTGCGCGGTAATTGTAAGTGCTGCGCGGCGTCCGTCAAACATAAGTGCTGCCGCACAGCTTAAATGGGAAAATTACTCCTGTGGTATGACATGATGACTATATAAACATGGGGAATGACTAATTAAACACAGAGTCCTACCCCGCAAGGGTGGACTCCACGGTCCCATTAAATGATGCTGTTAATCCGACATGACTTACCCATTGCTTATTTATCGTTAAGTACTTTGTGTTGGTGATTGATGTGGGGGGCGGCCAAGTTGGTTTACCCAAGCCCCTCCCCCATCAATTACAATACCAACTCCCTTTCCCGATAACTATATAGATTTTTTAAAGAAAAAACTTTAATACCTGATTTCTGGTACCGAAAAAGGGGGAACTCTTAGAGCAACGGAATGTTGCTACGTCGAAATATTTTGATGTTAAAATAAAACAAACCCGTAAAAACAAAGTTTTTGACTATAAATCCTTTATATATGAGACATAACTAACAGTAATGATTATTTTCAAACATTTCCAGACTGAATCTGTCTTAACTCAAGTTTGCTTCATAAGCCTAGGGGGGGGGGAGGGGTGGGTGGGTGGAGGGGTGGGTGGGTGGTGGAGAGGGTAAAATTCTGGTCACATATTCGCTTGACCGAGCTCAGCGTGACACGTAAAATGTAAACAAAAGCACCCCGTCGCTTCGATGGGCCGCCTCAACGCGTCTACTCAAACTTTCACGTGGAAAAAAAAACAATAACAAACAGTGAATTTGAATTACATACCTCATATAAGGATAAACTAAAAATGCATTAATTTAATTACGGTACGATCGATCGATCTGAAATTTTGATACGATGCATTGTTAGGTGAGTCGGGTCCGTGTGCCAAATTTCAGCTCGATCGGATCACTGGAAGTGGGTCATTTTCGACGTTTCTTTTTCCGCCCGCCCAGCCCATGAGATGATGAGATGATGAGACGGCCGCGAAGTTAATATAAGGGATTTAATAAAACAAACCCGTAAAAACAAAGTTTTTGACTATAAATCCCTTATATATGAGACATAACTAAAAGTATTTACAAATATTTACAGACTGAATCTGTCGTAACTCAACTTTGCTTCATAACCCTGGGGGGGGGTGGTGGTAGAGGGGGAAAAGTCTGGTCACTGATTCGCTTGACCGAGCTCAGCATGACACGTAAAATGTAAACAAAAGCACGCGGGTACGTCGATGGGTCGCCTCAAAGCGTCAACTCAAACTTTCACGTGGGAAAAAAACAATAACAAACCGTGAATTTGAATTACATACCTCATATAAGGATAAACTAAAAATGCATTAATTTAATTACGGTACGTTCGATCGATCTGAAATTTTGATGCGATGCATTGTTAGGTCAGACGGGTCCGTGTGCCAAATTTCAGCTCGATCGGATCACGGGAAGTGGGTCATTTTCGACTTTTGTTTTTCCGCCCGCCCGCCCATGAGATGATGAGATGACGACAGAGACGGCCGCGAAGTTAATTTAAGGGATTTAAAAATAGTTTGGATGGATGGATTTTCTCGAGGTGCTTCAGTATACACTGATGTGCTTCAGTATACACCGATATGCTTCAGTATACACCGATGTGCTTCAGTATACAGCGATGTGCTTCAGTATACACCGATGTGCTTCAGTATACACCAATGTGCTTCAGTATACACCGATGTGCTTCAGTATACACCGATGTGCTTCAGTATACACTGATGTGCTTCAGTATACACCGATGTGCTTCAGTATAAAAAGGGTTGGAAATAATTATTATTGGATATTATAAGATTGATGTCGTTCATTGTTTTTGCATTTTGCTACTGTACACATAGCCTCGACTTGCCCCAAGCCAGTGTGTTGGTGAGGACTGCGGCTGCGGCGCTCTGGGCTGAGGGGTCTATGACACAATACGAAAGGCCAAGAAGATGCGGTAACAATGTGCAGAAATACCGCGAGAGGACAGATGCTAGCCATTTAACACACTGCATTTTACATATAGACATCGATATGATCATGGATATGGATACGGGCATGGTTATGATCATAAGGTTAAAAACAAGGCTATATATAATTCTATATATCTTGAAATGAAAATATAATTTGTATTAATCTAATTAAGAGCGGGAACTTTCCTTTCATTTCCAACCCGATGTAAGAAATTAGTTGCTGGTGTCGTTTGTTAGGTTTGTTGGTCTTTTAAATAAATTTTTAAAAAATATTGGTCTTTTATTTTATAATATCTTCGCATGAAATCTAAAACATTTGCGATCCACTTTTGTCGCCCATGGACATCCCAGCTGCATTCAGGGCAATCGACGTCATCATCAACCTACGCCTATCCCCCCCCCAGCCCATCCCTGTAAAAAGTTTGGCTTAATCGCGTTTATCAAAACAACGAAAGTGACCATTAGGTATCAAGTTTCACCGGCAGGAAATGCTGAGCGCTAATTAATCTGTCAGCTTTGTGAAGCCAATTTAAAATCTTTTGTTGGGCGCATCGAGCGTGCGTGTCACCATCGATCTCCTGACGAGACGACCAGCACTTTCTGGTGGCAAGTCTTTTAAGGGGACGGAATCTGCGATTTGAGACGAGGTGCACTCCGTAATGGAGTTATCTCAAAATGGCGGTCTCGTGAGATTTCCTCCCAGCATGCCAGGGGGGCCCCTGGGAGTTTTGGTAATGGCGTCACGTTTAGCGACGAGATCTGATGCTTAGCGACCATTAGCGGAGAAAAGACGCACTAGACGGAGTTTAAGTGAAGCGGTGGGAGCTAACCAAAATATGTACTGTAGCTGTGTCCGCCCGGCCCCACGGCTGTTGTAACAAAGTAATAGGCTTAATTGAAAACATGATTCAAGTAGGTCCGGAGCAGAAACGTTTCGTTGACTTTAGAGTGGAAGTTTTTATCACATTTTTGCATAACTGGTGACAGTATAAGCAGTAACAAATAACACACACACACACAGGTATATATATATATAAATCAATATACATAATTCCCGTTGTCTGTAATTAGGGATGTAATTGTTAGGTGGCGCTGCGAAATTTGTAATGATGTTAGGTGGCGCTGCGATCGATTTTGTTTTATAGTGCTGCACCAAAAATAACACTTTTCGAACATTCCTCATAAAATTGTTCAATATGATAATAAATGAATCAAATAAAAATAAATAAAACAAATAAAAGTTCAGTATTACGTTAATTATTTAATCTGATGTGTATATATTTTGAAAACGTCCGTCATTTTTGACGGGTGATACGCTAGTATATAAAAAAAAACCCGTAAAAACAAAGTTTTCTACTATAAATCCCTTATATTTTAGTCATAATTAAAAGTATTGATTATGTTTCAACGCCACAAATATTTACGGACTGACACCGAGTGATTTCCCCTGTCTTTTAATGGGGGATGGGTCGTGAAGGGGTGTCGGCACGACGGTCGACGTCTAAGCGTCAACTCAAACTCACGTGGAAAAAAACAATAACAAACCGTGAATTTGAATTACATACCTCATATAAGGATAAACTAAAAATGCATTAATTTAATTACGGTACGTTTGCTCGATCTGAAATTTTGATACGATGCATTGTTAGGTTAGACGGGCCCGTGTGCCAAATTTCAGCTCAATCGGATCACGGGAAGTGGGTCATTTTCGACTTTTGTTTTTCCGCCCGCCCGCCCATGAGATGACGACAGACAGAAAGAGAGAGAGAGAGACAGAGAGACAGAGACGCCGGTGAAGTTAATATAAGGGATTTTTAAAAAAAGGTTGTTCAATATAATACGCACCGCGACACTCTAGCACAAAAATTAAATGCTACATAGAGATAAGTAGAGATAATCTAAAAATTTATTCATTTAATTACAGTACATTCGATCGATCTGAAATTTTGATACATCATTTTTAGCATCGAAACGAGTCTGCCTGCACAATTTCAGCTCGTTAGCATACGAGGAAGTGGGTTAAGAATCGATCCAAAGTTTTTTGGGCATTCAAGGTATCAATCAAGCAAGCGGACGCCACGAGGATTTAAGATTTAATAAGAAAAACCCGTAAAAAACCAAGTTTTTTACTATAAATCCTTTATGTACGAGAAGTAACTAAAAGAATGTTCATTATAATACGCAGCGCCAGACCATCCAGAAATACAAAATTGCAGTTGAGTCGTAAAACATGTTTAATATAATGCGCACCGATCAGAAATATGTTTATAAAAAGAGCTGTCAATAAAATACGCACCTTGTTGCGCGACAGAAAGGTTGTTCAATATAATACGCACCGCGACGCTCTATCTCAAAAAATAGCATGATACATAGGAATAAATAAAATAATCTAAAAATTCAAAAATTTAATTACGGTACATGCGATCGATCTGAAATTTTGATACATTGTTTTTATCATCGGTACGAAACTGCCTGCAAAATTTCAGCTCGCTATCTCGCGAGCAAGTGGGTTAAAAATCGATCAAAAGTTTTGGCGACAAGCAAGCAAGCAAGCAAGGTCCGCCGCAGACACCACGAGTTAATATAAAGGATTTAAATAAGAAAAAACCCGTAAAAAACCAAGTTTTTGACTATAAATCCTTTATGTACGAGAAGTAATTAAAAGAATGTTCATTATAATACGCAGCGCCAGACAATCCAGAAATACAAAATTGCAGTTGAGTCGTAAAACATGTTTAATATAATTCGCACCGATCAGAAATATGTTTATAAAAAGAGCTGTCAATAAAATACGCACCTTGTTGCGCGACAGAAAGGTTGTTCAATATAATACGCACCGCGACGCTCTATCTCAAAAAATAGCATGATACATAGGAATAAATAAAATAATCTAAAAAATGAATAATTTAATTACGGTACATGCGATCGAGCTGAAATTTTTATACATTGTTTTTATCATCGGTACGAAACTGCCTGCAAAATTTCAGCTCGCTATCTTGCGAGCAAGTGGGTTAAAAATCGATCAAAAGTTTTGGCGACAAGCAAGCAAGCAAGCAAGGTCCACCGCAGACACCACGAGTTAATATAAAGGATTTAATAAGAAAAAACCCGTAAAAAACCAAGTTTTTGACTATAAATCCTTTATGTACGAGAAGTAATTAAAAGAATGTTCATTATAATACGCAGCGCCAGACAATCCAGAAATACAAAATTGCAGTTGTGTCGTAAAACGTGTTTAATATAATGCGCACCGATCAGGAATATGTTTATAAAAAGAGTTGTCAATAAAATACGCACCTTATTGCGCGACAGAAAGGTTGTTCAATATAATACGCACCGCGACGCTCTATCTCAAAAAATAGCATGATACATAGGAATAAATAAAATAATCTAAAAAATGAATAATTTAATTACGGTACATGCGATCGATCTGAAATTTTGATACATTGTTTTTATCATCGGTACGAAACTGCCTGCAAAATTTCAGCTCGCTAACTTGCGAGCAAGTGGGTTAAACATCGATCAAAAGTTTTGGCGACAAGCAAGCAAGCAAGCAAGGTCCGCCGCAGACACCACGAGTTAATATAAAGGATTTAATAAATGGCATTCTTCTATACTCGAAAGACGATGGATTTATCCCTTAATTTGAAGATCTTGGTCTGGCTGGAGAGCCTTATACTAGTATACTAGAGTGTAATATATATAGATCTATTAAGATGCACGGGGCGGCCGTTGCCTATAGCCCCTCAATACGGCAAAAACAAACGTCAGTCTCCCCATCTACCCTGAAATAAAATCGCAACAGAATATGCGATCAATTATTATCGCTAACTGAAATGTAAATAAATGAAGATTTCCTAGACGCCTACTCTTTATTTTTTCCTAAGCTCCACACTAGCTCCAATTTTGAATATTTAATCACTGAAACGACATCATTCGGTCACATCCTTCCGAGAAAGGAGTTTCCTCGACTTGTTTGGGTTATAAACCTGTCTTTCGATAAGAAGTTATACTTTAAGGAAAGTTCCCAGCACGGATCAGGTTCGGAACAGAATTTGTCCATGGGGGCTGTGGGAGGAAGACCAACCAGATGAAGTATTTTTGTTGCTTTCATATATATTTACATTATATCCACGTCAACATGGCTTTCATATATATTTACATTATATCCACATCAACATGGCTTTCATATATATTTACATTATATCCACATCAACATGGCTTTATGGAGGAAAAAAAACATAATGTGAGACACAATAAATTGGTCTAAAAATAATTTGTCAAAAGACTTACATAATAATTATAATCTAATGTATACAATATTACTAGACTTATCAAAAGCATTTGATAAAAATTTTCATTCTAGTTTACTTAAAAAACTTAAATACTGTGGCATCTGTGGTCTCTTAGAATGATTTGATCCAAGATTTCCTTTTAGGTAGAGAGCAAAAGTAAAAATTAATGGATCTAAATCAGCAAAAATAACGTGTAACTCAGAAATTCTATTAAGAAATGTTATAAGCCCCTTATTCTTCCTAATTTATATAAATGATTTGCCAGAAAGTTTTATCAAACTAAGCCATGAAGTCTTCCCGAATCTAACAATATGTGACTAAAATTCATGGAGTTTTTTTTTAATAGGATTTTTCTTATTTTTCAACAGTAAAATAATTTTGTTTCAAACAACTGACATTGGAAAAACTCATTTCAACCTCAACCACAAGCTTACTTGCTTCTTATAATATTTCGTTCATCATCATCAGCCATTGCCGACACAATTCTAGCTCGAATTTCAGCTTCACAGGTACCATCCCTGGATATAACTGCTCCTAGATATTTAAAGTTATGTACCTCCTCCAGCTTTTGTTGGTTCATTACGATGTTGGCCATACTGGCAGCTGAGGTGTTAACCAATATCTTGCTTTTCTCTGAGCTAATTTCCATCTCATATGCACCTGATCTGTCTGCAAGTTTGTCAGTGAGCTCCTGTAGTTCTTTACTGCTCCCAGCCAAAAGATCTATGTCATCAGCAAATCTCAGGTTGTATAAGGGTCTTCCGCCTACAGAGATGGATGTGTTGTGATCATTGAGAGTTTCTTGCATGATTTTTTCAAGGAAGATATTGAACAGAACAGGTGAGAGAATGCAGCCCTGGCGGACTCCGATCGTCGTATGAAGAATTCCCCTACGCAGCCTTTAAATAAAGCTGCACTGCTTGTATGATTGTAGAGTTCTTCGATCACCTTTACCAGTCCTTCTTCAATGTTGAAACTTCTCATCACTTGCCAAAGAAATCCCTCGTGCCATACTCGGTCAAATGCTTTCTTAAAGTCTATGAAGTTGTGATGGAGTTCGCGTTTGTGCTGTAGATGTTTTTCAATGAGCACGCGACAGTTAAAGATCTGCTCGATTGTGCTTCTGCCTGGTCTGAAACCTGGCTGTTCTTCTGCCAGTTGTTCCTCGGATATTGGCTTTATCCAGCCGAGGATAATTTTTAGCATTACTTTGCTAGGGTGGCTGATAAGGCTGATTGCTCTATAATTCTGGCATTGTTTCGTATTGCCTTTCTTAGGTAATGGTATAATTAGCGACTGCGTCCAATCTTTGGGCCATATCTTATTTGCAAATATCAGCATCTGATATTATTAAGAAAATTTTCTTGAGCAGTGGAAAGAAGAAACGATGAGATGGCTCAAGATGTTGAATATTCATCGTGTGTTTATTTAAAAACATCTCGATTTTGTATTAAACTTGATGAGTTAACTTTGCCTGGAAATGAAGCTTTACTTTTAGCATCTGTGTGGCTTACACTGGAAGAGCAAATTTGCCAAGAATTATTATCTGCTAAATATTTGCAAACTGATACTAAAGGAGAATCAAAATGTCATGCGTTGGATAAGTTTTTTAAAGAAAAATAAATACCTCTGAGCAATATTTTATCAGTATCCAAAGATGGTGCACCAGCGATGGTAGGGCTCTACATGGGTTTTCTTGCATAATGAAAACAAAAAGGTGACGAATGCATTCACATTAACATATATCATACATCGTTAACATCTAGTTGCCACAAAATTAAGTGCACGCTTACATAATTCATTTAAATATGTAATTAAAGCTATCAATACAATCAGAAACAATTCATGAGTGACAGATTATTTCGTTTCCTGCTTCATTCAAAAGTTCGTTGGTTGTCATAGGGTGGCTGTTTAGACAGGTTTTAAACTCGGTGATGGAGTTGTGAAAAAATTAAAGTAATGCTTTTCGATTCAATTTAAATCAATCCAAAAAGGCTGCAAGAAGAGATCCTTACGGCTTGTCCTGAAAAATGTGATGTAATTCAAAAGGCCTTAATTGTATTTCTGTCATCATATTTAGTGGAACGTGCTTTCAGTGCGGTAACCAATTTATTAAGTAAGCAACAGCAACAAAAGTAAAAATAATAAAAAGATTGCAAAATAGTCAATCGCGGTGATTTAAGATTACTGCTGAAGGAAATAGAGCCGAGCATTACTTAATTGATAGTAGCACACTTGGTTCATCATTCTCATTGAGATGATTTCGAATGTTTTAATTTTTTTCGTAGAAACTTCCTATTCTGAGTTCAATAAATAGTTTTATAATTTCCACCTTTCTTTTAATATATTTTATGAAAAAGGTAGAAACATTAACACATTCTGTTTAAATGTTATTAGAAATTTTTTATAATTAATTTCCAGTGGCGCTGAGTAATAACTTTTCTGGAAAGGGGGCGATAGGCCAAAATAAGTTTGGGAACCACTGATCCAATACAAACAAGCCTAATATTTATATGCAAGAACAAACACATACAATTTCTCGTTCTTTCCGTCTGTAATTCGGGCGTTGAATGGGTACCCTGATCAGACCAGGAAAACCCATACACTATTAACATTTTAAACTCTAATAAAAATGTAAGACTAGAAATAAAACACGGATAAGCGTATGACGCAATAATCTTTGGTATAGAAGGAATGTCTGTAATAGATAATATAAGATAAGATAAAATAAGATAAGATAAATATAATTTAATGGAATGAATCTGAGTGCATGGAATAAGCGCGCGTTATCAGGGTGCCTAAATGAGATCACGTAACGGGTAGCATTTATTTCATGTAGGCCGCTGCTATAAGGATCATTTCACTAGTTTTATCGCAAGAGTTATTCACCTATTGATGACGTGCCAATTACCTACCAACTACACCTTTATCTAATCCATGGAATAGTGAGTTCTTTTTTTTAGGCCGACCTTCCGCAATAATGGACATTGTAGATATGTGTGTTTAGGTGTGCGGGTGTAGGCGTGCGTTGTATGCGTGGGGGTGTAGGCGTGTGGTGTATGCGTGTGGGTGTATATGCGTGGGTGTGGGTGTTTGGGTGTGCAATAAAAGTATGGATGCCGCTCCATGAACCAAGACGTGTGATAAACTATTGGTTTGTGCCTTTGCAATTACGTGCTTTTTAAGAATATATTTGAAATTTCTGATCCGGCAACACAGCTGGTTAGAGAGTAGGACACAGGCCTGGATTAACCATTAGGCAAACAAGGCACGTGCCTAGGGCATCAAGCGTTTGGGGGCACCATAAGTCCTCGACAAAAATGTGTATATTGTCCTGGTAGCCGCGTGTACTCGACATGACATTAGCATATCACAAATGTAATATTGAATCGCACATTATTTAACCTTGACCCTACAACCTGGGGGGTAAAATACCTCCCAACCAGTTTTGTTGCTAATTTATTTTTTATTTGAGACGAGCAGTAGCGGTTATTTGTACTATACCTGAGCGTGGTCTGGCTTTTAGAGGGACAATTGAAAAATTTGGATCTTTACAAAATGGAAATTATCTAGGGTTGCTGGAGTTTGGTCAGTTAGTTTGATTCATTTTTAGCATTAAACATTGCGAAATATGGAATTTCTGGAAAAGGAAATCCTTATTGTATATCAAAGTCTATATGTGAGAAACTGATTAAAATTATTTCACGAAAACTCCATGAAGTAATTGTAGATGAAGTAAAGGCTTCCGGTTATTTCAGCTTGGCAAATGTATAATATAAAAACAGGGTATTAGTAGGCCTGACAGGACATAACACATCAGCGAACGTTTCGGCAAAGAGCCTCCCTCAACGGACAAATAGTACACAAATGAAACGAATAATTTTCAGCTTGGCAGTAGACTCAACACCCGATATTTGAAATAAAGATAAGTTAAGTGTTGTTCTTCGATATGTGGTAGATGGAGAGCCCACTGAGCGCTTTTTTACTTTCTTGGAGCTGCAAAGTCACACTGGTGAAGGTATGGCTAAGCAAGTGTTGCAGTATTGATTTTTCGTAATGTAGAGGTCAGTCCTACGATAACGCAGCTAACATTTATGAGTGCTACAAGGGCATGCAGAAAATAATTCTAGAGGAAAATGAGTTTGCTATATGCATACCACGTGCTGCCTACTAAATCTGGTAGGCAGAAGTGCCGTTGACTCTTGTTTAGAGGCAGTAAACATCTTCAATACAGTGCAACTGATCGATACTTTTTTTCTCAGCTTCAACCAACAGATGGAAGATTCTGAAAGGCAGCCTTGTGAATGAAACGCTGGTGAAGTCTCTTTCCGATACCAGATGGGAAGCACATGCTGTTGCTACTGAAGCTATTCTAAAGTATCATCCTCAGATTATATAAGCGTTAGAATGGTTACAAGATGACTAGTCACAGAATGGGTACACCTGAAGAAAAGCAGAAAACATTGCAAAGAAGATGCAAGAATTAGATTTTGCCATCATGCTTGTCTTTTGGGAAGAAGTGTTACAAAATTCTCACATGGTCTTCAAAATGACCACGTGAACTTGAAAACGTGTGCTGGTTTGTATTCTTCATTAGAAGATCACATGCATGAATCTAGGAATGAGTTTAAAAGATTTGAAGAAGCTGCAAAAAGAAATAACACCCGGTGTGGATTTTAAGTCAATTTTGACCCGTAATTGTAAACGAAAGACAGTGGTAATTGATGGTGATGCTCCTGGGGTATCTCTGAATGCCAGAGACTAATTTCGTATATCTGCTTTCTAAGCTATTGTTGACAAATTTGAGACAGAGATGAGTAGACGAGGATAGGTATATAATGATATAGAAGTTCAATTTTCTTGTCTGGTCGATGTACCACAAACATCTCAGTGTTATATAGGACTAATAAATGCTTATCCTGAAGATCTGAACAATAATGTATATACTGAAGTACAACAGTTCCACTCATATATTCCCACAAGTTTCGTGCATCAAAATCTGAAAACGAGTTCAGTCATGAAGAATAAAACAAAGTAATAGAGACAACATCCAGTGTGATTTTCCAAATGTAGATATCGCCTTGCGCATATTTTGAACATTAGGGGTTACGAACTGTTCAACTGAGCGCTCTTTTTCTCAGTAGAAAGTTACAAAAAAACTCAAGTGGATCGACAATGAAACAAGAAAGGCTTGATTTATTATTTCTGCTGATGATTGATGCAGACTTGTTGCGCAAAATTAACTTTGATGATGTACTCAAAAACTTTGCCAGATGTAAATCTAGGGGGGAAAAAAAGAACGTTAAAATGTAACTGTGTGCTCTCTCACTCTGAATTTCTCATCTATTAAAAAAGTTACATTATCTTTGTATATTATTATTACAAAATTAATTAACAATAAATTTTAATACAGAAATACCTTATTGTAGGTATGAGTGATAGTAGTACAAACATACGTGTTAACAACTGTTTTTCTTTGTTAGCTTTTTGCATAATATTGAACATAGCAGTGGTCAGTGGAGGACCTGTGGCCAGGGGCAGAAAGGGGCACCCATGTGGGTTTATGCCTAGGGCGCCAGGATGGTAGGACAGCCTCAGAAACTTCATTTAATGCCAATTATTATTGAGGTCTACAAGTTGAACAACAACTTATTATATTTTTATATAAAAAATTATGTTTTATTCATGAGAATTTTACTCCAGGCTTATAAAAATAATTGGCACACGAACTTAGCCGAGTAGAGTCTATAGGCCACGATGGCCGTGGTATTATGAATCTAGTTGATATATAGGACGGTTGACGGTGGCATCAAAAAACTTCTAAAGGGACAAGCGCACTCTTCCTGAAATATAATAAATTAAATGCATGATGTTTATAACATAATGATGATTTTTCTTTTCCCTCTCTGCAAATGGCGCTTGTAAGTATCCCTCTTCCCCACAACGATATCATCATCTCAATCTTACATTAGCATTCAGTGAGTGCGAGATTCACATATTTAATTCAACCAACCCTTCAATTTATTTAATTGGTTATCCCCCATTGTATAGTTACGCTCAACTGTCAACCCATTTGATCAGTTTCATGATCTATGTTTAGACTTATAATTTTAAACAGAGTAAAAGCTGGGGAATGATTTACACCAGGATCGGCTTGAGACATAAGTACATCCCTATCTCTCATGGTTCGTACTTCATGCTCAATAAATTCTTCAAAGTGCACACGCACCCCCCACCTACCCAATAAAATAACAGCTCATTAAGTTATGGCATATATTGTAACATCATACGTTTTTTTTTAAACGGTGCATTAATTTGACTTTTAGACAAAATTATTTTAAGATTCCAATATGAAAATTTTCTAATTGATCCAACACTGCTTCAAAACAAAGCGCGCTCACTTTATTTTTAAACCCAACTTTCATCGTGTTCTTTTTTAAAATTAGCTTGAGCTTGGAACGAAGCTGACAAAAATGCTGCACTGGATGTTAAAGACGGCACCCAGCTATACTCAGAGCTGATAAATATGTGTGAGTAATCAGATAATACAAATGTATCATTCACTGTTTTGCATATTTTCATTGTTAACATGTTCATAATGACTATTTTACAGTACCGTGGAAACATCCAAAAAAGCTGTGGTGAAACTGTTTTAAAATAATAGAAGATTGTAAGAGCTTTTAATGTTTATAAACTTGAGCTTTCGGCATCAACAATATTGTGTTAAATGATCATCTAAAGACAGTAAATTCAGGTTTAAAAACCTGTGGAAGTAGGGGCGGAACTTAAGACCCGAATCACCTTTTTAAATTCCTTATATTAACTTCGAAATCTTGTCTCTCTCTCTCTCTCTCTCTCTCTCTCTCTCTCTCTCTCTCTCTCTCTCTCTCTCTCTCTCTCTCTCTCTCTCTCTCTCTCTCTCTCTCTCTCTCTCTCTCTCTCTCTCTGTCTGTCGTCATCTCTGTCTTCGGCGGGCGGAAAAATAAAAGTCACCAATGACACACTTCCCGTGATGCCATCGAGCTGAAATTTGGCACATGGACCCGTGTCACACAGCAATGCATCGTATCAAAATTTCAGATCGATCGAACGTACCGTAATTAAATTAATGCATTTTTAGTTTATCTCTATACAACGTATGTAATTCAATTTCACTGACAGTTCAGTCACGCGTTGACGCTATCCGTCGATGTACCGGCGTGCTTTTGTTTACATTTTACTTTGAGCTCGGTCCAGCGATCGGTGACCAGACCTTTCCCCTCTCGGTTATAAAGCAAAGGGGAGTTAAGACAGATTCAGTATGTAAATGTTTGTCGCGTTTGAACATAATCAATACTGTTAGTTATGTCTCATATATAAGGGATTTATAGTCAAAAACTTTGTTTTTACGGGGTTTTTTTTTAAACTTAATTTGTTGCCTCAAATGAGGTGGTTTCATATAGCTGTATCAAAAATGTCATGCTAAGGGAGATAACGTTTGTATTGAATTTTTTTTAATGTATTTTTGTAATTATGCCTCATGGCTACGATTAAATTTCCTGAAAAACTCGACAAAAATTATACATATAATATAGGGCTGCGGAAATTAACGATTAATTTCTCGATTAATCGTTAATATTTTTTATGATTAAATTTTTTTTAACGATTAATCGACCCACCACTTATAAATGTACCGGAATTCAAAAAGTATAATATTTTTGCCGATAAATATAAAATCATTTCCGGACGATTACACGAACATTTTGGTTTTAAACTATTGACTGACGTGAATGTTCAAAATGTTGATATAGGTTATTATGTCCATTGAGAGAAATCGTTTGCCTACCATGCAATGTTCTCTCTATGTCTAAGCTTCGTTGGTCCGTGTGCAAAGTTAAAAAACAACAACTCGTGTGCAAAGTTGCACAACGTCCATTTTTTGTGCAATATTTTAGAAAATTTGCTGCAGGAAACATTGCTACCATGATTCTAAAACTTCGCTTACCTGCAAATCAAACATCCACTACAGTATCAGAAACTTCAGCTGAGACAATCTAAAGCTATGTGAACGATTGTTCAGCTTGGCTGGTTATATTGTCAATAATACCTGCTCATCACTTGAACCAAACAATGTCAATACACTTGTCTGTTTGCGTTGTTGGTTAAAAGATGTCATATAAAGATGGTATTCCAGTGTTATTTCGATTTTCGACAAGTATTTTAATAAGTGTTACATATGACACTATACATTTCAATTTTTGTCTTTAATCGAAATTAACGATCAATTAATCTTTAGTTTTCAAAAGTTAACGATTAAATTTAAATTAATCGTTAAGAGCCCTAATATAATATAAAGTGTAATCATAATGGAAGTATAAAGCTTTTTAGTTGAATATAACACAATCTAATCATATTGTAATAATATTCTGTATAAAAGGAGCATCCATAATAAATTCTATAAGATAAGATAAGATAAGACCGGGGAAACCCGGAATCATTCATAGTTCTCACCTTATAATGAAGGTTATTCTTAGCCAAAACGGGAGCCTAAACTCTTCTCATTCGTAGAAAAAAATGAATCAAAACGAAATTGATATCAAGATCAGAAATTGTTCAATTTATTACCAAATTACAGTATCATAACATTACAAGTCCAGACTTATGCATGTTAATTTTAAATAGAGTGTTTGAAATAAATGTGCATTTTATGATAATATGTAAGTTTAGTATTAGCAATGACAGCTGATTTTTTTTTAAAATTGCAATTAGGCTCTAGGTAGCTATGTAATTCCTATGTTTTTGTGTGTTAGGCACAAAAAATGAAATGGCTTACAAAAACGTTGTTTTAAAAACCTTGAATCAGCAAAGGATTGAATGGGGAGCAAAAAAAAATATGAACACTTTTGGCCTTTAAATTATTTAAATGTTTCAAAACTACACATTATGTACATCATTACAAATCTAGTAATTCATAATGATAATGACGCTATGTTTTGGTCAGAACGGGAATAGAAACATGCGTTATTCCTGGAACACATTCCTTGGAGTAACACAGGCTAAAAACGAAAGTGAAAACGAATTAAAAACTGAAATAGTTTATACACTACAGTTATATTTTTAATATAATAAGATTAGATGCATGCGTTTTATTTTTAAATGAATATTTGGCAACAAAGTTCATGTTATGTGTGTAAATTTTGAGAAGCGTCCCAAAGAACAGAGTGTTATTGATTCTGGACCTGGTTGAAGGGCTTCGTCGTAAGTCTAGTTAATTAATATGTAGCCCACTTGAACATGAGTAATGATATGTCTTGATATATTAAAACAAAGTATTTTTTAAAATATTATGTTAAATGTTCAATACCGAAATACGCTTGTATATTCAAGTTATTTGTAATTGGCCCTGACAATCATGAAAATCACCAAACGATTTTTTTTTAATTTTAAGAATGGAAACGATATATCTATAGAACAAGTAAGATAAAAAGCTCCAAAATTCTTATTTTGAAATAACTTATTAAATGCGTAACCTAATAGAGAATAAAGTTGTGTTGTTTTTTTATTGGATCCCTGGAAAAAGTTCAGTTTAGTGACATTTTCTTTCATCGAATTTTAATTTTCTTGTGTAAATAAATTTTCTCATTTTCATAATTAAATTAATTTTGTGGGAAAAGATGTAATTTCACGCAATAAGTTTTGTCCATAACCGTATACGTCACAAAAAAAAGTTATTTTCACATGCTTTTATTTAGCATGCTCTTGGTCTAAAGTCTAAATCAACGGTGGCCAAACCACGGCTCACTAGCCGCATGCGGCTCTTCTGTGTCTACATTGCGGCTTGCGTACATTTTATGAAATGTATATTACAAGGAATACTGGAAGATTTCCAAGCCAGGTTTTATGACCCATAGTGCTTCAATGCAGCTCTAAACAATTTTTAGATATTTTAAAATGGCTCTCAGTAACTACAGGTCTGGCCACCCGTGGTCTAAATCATGTAATCAAAATTTCACCAAACTCTTATATTCCAACTGACGAATCAAACTGAACATTATTTGCCTTTAACTTGATGCCAGATAGTAGAGATAGCAGACATTTTCTCCAGAATTTCATGCGAGGCGTTCAGTTATTTTTTAAAGCAATTCTGAGCCCTTAAGAATGTTTCGCTCGATGCTACCGAACCCCACCCCCCCCCCACACACACACAGCCCCGCCCACGTTACGCCACTGCTTGATCCGACCAAGCTGAAATTTGGCATACGTATGGCATGTCGTTTTCCGACTACAATACACGAATAATAATCATCTGATTAGTATAATCAATAATAATAATACTTTAAATAGTTTAATTATTACATTTTTAACTGACACACTATATTTATACATTGACATATATATATTATGATTGTGGGGATAGTTATAATCCTTGTTATAATACATTTATGCATATAATTTAGTACAGCCTTGCGCTATAGTTTTGATATTATATTGTAGTTCAATTACTATTTATTATTTTATTTTTTTAGCCCTAAAATGAGTGGACCGAGGAAAAGACAACGAACCTATAATTTAAACACTGACTGGGAGGAATCATATTGTTTCGTTAATTTGAAAAATAAATGCGTTTGTTTGTTTTGTGGTAGTAGCAAAGACGAAGATCCGTGAAACGGTCATCAGGGACATGCTTTTTGCAGACGACGCTGCCATTGCAACTCACAACGAAGCTGATTTGCAAAGCCTGATGGACCGCTTTGCCAAAGCCGCCAGGGACTTCGGACTAACCATCAGCCTCAAAAAGACCAACGTGATGGCTCAAGACGCTGACCCACCCAACATCACCATCGATGGCTGCCAACTTGAGGCCGTGGAACGTTTTACATACCTTGGCTCCAACATCACCAAAACAACCTGTCCCTTGATTCCGACCTAGACGTAAGGATCGGCAAGGCCTCCACAACTATGGCCAGGCTCTCAAAAAGAGTATGGAGCAACAAAAAGCTGACCATCAATACCAAAATTGCTGTTTACAGTGCATGTGTGCTGTACTTCCTCTATGCCAGCGAATCCTGGACCCGATACTCCAGGCAAGAAAGGAGATTGAGTTCTTTCTACATGCGCTGTCTCCAGCGCATCCTGGGAATCACCTGGCAGGACCATGTCACCAACAATGAGGTGCTACAACGGGCAAAAATCCAAAGCATGACAACTCTTCTTCGCCAGCGTCGGCTAAGGTGGTTGGGACATGTGCGCAGATTGGAGGATGGCAGAATCCCAAAGGACATCCTCTATTCTGATCTAGCCAAAGGAAAGAGGACCACAGGCCGGCCTCACCTCCGTTACAAACATGTGTGCAAGAGAGACCTCAAAGCTATTGGCATTGACATAAATAGATGGGAGGAACTCGCTGGGGACAGGTGCAGTTGGACACAGGCATTGACTGCTGGGATAGAAGAAGGAGAAAGAAACAGGTCGCAGACGTAACTCGCCTAAAGAGGAAAAGCAGAGCAATTCAGCCAACCACTAGCACTACCTTTCAATGTCAGAAGTGCAGCAAAGGCTTACTGGGATACAGCGCTATATAAATATTCAATTTATTATTATTATTATTAAAGGCTGCCATTCGCGAGTGGGCTTGTACAGCCACAGCAGAAGCTGCAAGATCATGTGCGTAAATCCCACAGGAGCACAGAAAATTCCGTCGTCTCACGAGACATAAGGAAGCCAAACAACAAACAACAGGTGGTAGCATTGCAGTGCCGAAAAACCATAATGTTGAACAACACTTTAAGACAATTCATGCCACTTTTGATGTGAATTATCCACTTACATCTGAAGCGAGAAAGAAAAAAATATGTCAACTAAAATCAAGTCTAACTGCACAACAGACTGTTTTCACTAGACATCGGAAAATTCTTAAAAGTCCACCATTGCTTTTTTCAAAATTTCTCACATGCACGCAAAAAAGAAGAAACCTTTCATTGATGTTGAATTGTTTAATGAACTAATTTTGACTGGTGCTGATTGTTTGTTTGATGGACAAACGTTTGATTGTCTCAGCAATACAAGACTTACAGTTGTCAAAAAACATCGTCACAAGAAGAATACATGTAATTTCAACAGACATACAAACTCAGTTAAAGACTGACTTGGAAATATGTGACTGGTTCTTGCTACAATTCGACGAGTCAACAGATATATCAGACACCGCACAGTTAGCAGTTATGGTGAGAATGGTATTTAGTAACTTCACAGTAAAAGAGAATATGTAGCAAATATTACATATGAAAGGACAGACAAAGGGTGAGGATATTTATAATACACTAGATGCCCCGTGGCGTAGCATACGCCGCAGTATTGCTCATGGAGAGTGCAAAGAAAGTGGAGAAAGAACGAACACAAACTACAGCACGAAGAAATCAAATCAACGCGAGTGATTGTCAGTTGTTTTGGGGGGGACTGCCGACTTATTGTTAGTTTCGAGACATTCGCACTGTGGTTATCTACCTGCCCACCACCCGTTACATCATTAGCTTGCTTACTATAAATTGTGATTTGCCGACCCTAGCGAGGGTCAGCCATGTTGGAAATAAAGGGGTAAAAGAACGGGCACAAACAGACATTTAAATTTTTTTTTAAAATGTTTTCGCTGGGGCTTGAACCCAGGACCTCCCCGTATAAGGCGGACGTGATAACCAGTACACTACGAATCTCACGTTATTCTGTGAAGGAACAATGCAAGTGAACACAAGGACCATTGTTGGTCTCAAGACATTGGTCGACCCCAGCGAGGGCCATTCTTCATGCTCGTTTGCACATACTCGCTTTGGTGAGGGGGAGGGAGGAGGGTTAGAGAGTCGGCGTGGCGTGCGTGGTGTCCCGCATGGTTGGGTGACGTAGAGAATTATATCTCGAGACATTCAGAACACACGCCAAGTCAATAAATATGCATTTGCACAAGCTGTCTGCGATACCACCGATGGGGCACCAGATGGTAGGTAATAACAAAGGATTTATTGACCTCTGCAAGAAGGATGAATCATTTTCAAACATTATGTCCTACCACTGTATTATCCCCCAGGAATCTCTGTGTTGTAAAATATTGACATTTGAACACGTTATGAAAATAGTTACAAAAAATAATCAATTCTATTCGAGCAGCTCCTTTGCTACATCGACTTTTCAAGGCCCTGTTAGAAGATACTGAAGATAAAGAACATGGCCTTATTATTCTATATACTGAAGTACGTTGGTTTCATAAACGATAATAAAAGTAACAAAAAAAACTTTTTTAAAAAGATGAGGCCCAGCTGCAGTGAGGAATGTAGAATCTCACATGAAAAAGCAGAAAATAAGTTTTAGTGACAAACTAAGTAGTCACACAGGGCGACTCAGAACTTTTGTGTTAATTGATCAAATTTTATATCTCACATTAAATCCCACAATCGATCACAATAAATATCAATAAAACTTAGATTTTTTTCAGTTTACACATATCGAGCCAATTGTTTCCTTCTGTACCAATCCTTTTTACTTACCAAATAAATGTAATGGAAATGGCTGGATGTATTGCAGATATTGTTCAAGGTAAGACAGAAGAATTGATATTTTGCTAAAATCCTTAATATCAGAAGACTTTTGGAATACAGTGGACAGAGAAAAGTTATCATTTTTGAAAAAAGCTGCATATAAAATTGAATCAGTTTTCGGTTCGACATATTTATGCGAATCATTGTTTTCCAACATGAACTTAATAAAATCAAGATATAGATCTCGACTCACCGATGAGCATCGTTATGATTGTTTGCTATCAGGATTATCGTCATACTCTCCTAATTATGACGCACTGGCCAATGATATGCAATACCAAGGATCGCATTTACATAGTGATATTATATTTTTTAAAGAAATATTTACTTTGCATTTGTTTTTTTTTGTTTACCTTGTTTACGTTTTGAAATGCATTTCTCTGTGTGTATGGAATTTGAATAATAATTTTATTATTGTGAAACATTTTTGATTATTATTTATTGATAAATTATTAATATAAGAAAATAGAAAAAGAGAAGTTATGGAAGGAGTTTGTCGATTAAAAATAGGTGGTGCCCGCCACCCTGCCGATATTTTAGAATGTGCTCTAGAGTTCATAAAGGTTGGGAACCCCGGAAGTAGGGTGATAAAAAATAGTTGTTGTTGTATCGTTCGAATCGCGTTAGGACTATGTATTTTTTGGAGCCGAAAAATGCCTGAGAAATTAAAAATAATAATAAATTAGTGCTGAAATAGCAAAAATATAATATGTATTAATTCATGTAATAAATTTAAAAAAAACTAATGTTCTCAAGAGAAAATTAGAATTCACTGCGAAATAATATAGGAATATTGGTGCCAAAACTCCAAGATTAACTTTAGAACTAATCCAATTTCACAATGAAAGCCAATGATTTCTAATAGTAACAGAGTTAGAGTCTAGTATAACCAATAGTTTATTTTATAATTTATATATAGACAATTAAATTATATAATGTAGAATGTGTACTTACGTAAATCTTTACAGCAGACCAACAAGCAACAACTTTGAAAAAAATAAGTGTCACCAGTAAACATCTCGTGTGTCTATATTATTATTTTGTTGGGTCTCTAAAGCACGGCACGGTTTTTAAAAATTAGGAATAAGATTAGTTAAATTAAATTACTAAAGGTTGGGCGAGTGTGTAGCACAAGACTACAAACGCTGTCTAATTTTACTTTGTTAAGTAATTAAATATCTATTTTTTTAAAAGTAACATTGTTGACGTCAACTTTTCTTTAGCCCCCCCCCTCCCACTTGTCAACATTTGTCCAAAATTTTCAGACCCCCCCCCTATTTTCTTGTCGTAATTTATGGACAGACCCCAATTCGCGCAACAGGAAAGTATTAATAAAAAGTTCGTTCAATATAATACGCACCGCGACACTCTATCTCAAGAATTTAACATGATACATAAAGATAAATAAAATAAACTAAAAATTCAATAATTTAATTACAGTACATGCGATCGATCTGAAATCTTGATAAATCGTTTTATCAGTGGCACGAGTCTGCCTGCAAAATTCCAGCTCGCCAGCTTACGAGGAAGTGGGTTAAAAATCGATCCAACGTTTTTTCGAAAAACAAGCAAACAATCAACCAGATACCACGAGTTAATATAAAGGATTTAATAAAACAACCCCGTAAAAACAAAATTTTTGA
Source organism: Ampullaceana balthica (assembly GCA_944989445.1). Classification (NCBI taxonomy): domain Eukaryota; kingdom Metazoa; phylum Mollusca; class Gastropoda; family Lymnaeidae; genus Ampullaceana; species Ampullaceana balthica. The sequence goes on from CALYLW010000119.1 coordinate 29,480, forward strand.
CTATAAATCCTTTATATAAGAGACATACCTAAAAGTATTGATTATGTTCAAACGTGACAAACATTTACAGACTGAAACCGAAATTATCTCCCGTGGCTTTAAAACTGGGGGAAGGGGGGAGCGGGTATGCACATGGACGGGTGGCGTCAACGCGTTAACTCAACTCAAGGTGGTTTACCTGGTTAAAAAACGAAATGTGTTTACCTCTGGCTGGCGTGCAGTCTATTGACCCTTAAAATGTAAACAATAGCGACCGCTACATATAGTTTATATAGATAAATTAAAAAGGCATTAATTTAATAACTGTAAGTTCGATCGATCTGAAATTTTGATACGATGCATTGTTAGGTGACACGGGTCCGTGTGTCAAATTTCAGCTTGATGGCATGACGGGAAGTGGGTCATTTAGGACTTCTGTTTTTCCGCGGTTCCCGCCCGAGACAGAGGGACAGAGACGGCGGTGAAGTTAATATAAGGGATTTAATAATAAAACAACACCGTAAAAACAAAGTTTTTGACTATAAATCCCTTACATATGAGACATAACTAAAAGTATTGATATGTTCAAATGGGACAAATATTTACAGACTGAATCTGTCTTAACTCCCCTTCGCTTTTAACCCGGGGGGTGGGAGAGGGGAAAGGTCTTGTCACCGATCGCTGGACCGAGCTCAGCGTGACACGAAAAATGTAAACAAAAGCACGCCGGTACACCTGGTTAAAACACGAGATGTGTTCACCTCTGGCTGGCGTGAAGTCAAGTGACCCGTAAAATTATATGATAGCGACCACTACATATAGTTTATATAGATAAACTAAAAATGAATTAATTTAATTAGAGTACGTACGATCGATCTGAAATTTTGATGCGATGCATTGTTAGGTGAGACGTGTCCGTGTGCCAAATTTCAGCTCAATCGGATCACTGGAAGTGGGTCATTTTCAACTTTTCTTTTTCCGCCCGCCCAGCCCAAGACTGAGATGATGAGACGGCCGCGAAGTTAATATAAGGGATTTAAAAAGACGGAATGACGCGTAATGTTATTTTATATATTTTTATTGGGCGCGTTCTTAACAACGAAACAGCGGAAGTCAGGACCGGCGTAACCCGAGGACTCGCTGTATATTTATTTATTTACACTGAAAATGAAAATATTCTTTTCAAAAGGAGCATTGAGAACTTTGTCCCACATGGATCAAATAAAATGAATAGATATGAAACGGATTCATTGCCAAGATAGATACGTTTCTTTCGAACTAGAACCAGCACTAGAAATCTACATTGTATTTACAATAACGATGGTGACTTAAATAATATTTTTTTTATTATTTGGTTCTGGTCTTTTTTTTACACGCGTAAGCAAATTTAAGCAACTGGAGATTTTTTTTATTTCAAACGAACTGAATATTTGTTTAATCTGCTAAATTTCACATGATTGTCAATAGGATTAGATATTAATTTTTAGTTTATTTGGTGTACATCTTCTACATACAAGAACTCAAAAGTGTGGTGCTAAAGCACTTTTTAAAAAATAATAAACATTCACACAATTATTCATGAAGTCCTTTCTAGAATGGAAGAAAAGTTTACAAAATTTAAAATGTCATTGTTTGTCTTTAAGCAATGAGTAAAAGACTTTATTTTCCCTTACATTTTACTTAAAAAAGGTGGTATACCTGCTATCGATTTTTCGTAATATACTCACATGTTTAACAATTTGATAATAAAACCATTTTTTGATTGTAGTACTCTTGATAATTTTATAAATTAAAGTTTTGAATTTTTTCATAAACTTATTTCTTTCTGCAAATGTAACATGTTGAACGATATGTTCTAAAAATAACGTGCATTTTATTCGTTTTATTTACTGCTAAATGTGTTTATTTATCAGGTTTTGACGCTGGTGGAGTTTTTAGAGGTGCCACTAATCTAGCCAATTCATTTGGTCACCCTTCCATGAATGGCCTCTTTTGGAGTGCGACAACTATCAAGAGTGGAACCACCATTGCCTTTAATCCAACTCCAGGCCTGGACACTGTGATGAAATGGGGTGTTCCTACTTATATCAACACTAAACACCAGTGTATCACTGCTATGAAAGAATATGAAACGAAAAGTTTAGAGGTAACTCTAATTTTGTTCTCAATTCCATAATCCATTAAACAGAAAAAGAGCAAGTACACAGATCGTTACAGAGAGCTTACCACGATGACAATGGAAATTCATCAACTAACATTAACAAATAACTAAATAGAACACTGTAGAAAGAAAGTAACTTACGCATTATACTTTAACGTCCCCTTTACCTCCCTTTTTTAGTATAACCATTAAGAACAAATGTTATTGATTGTGCGTGCTGCATGGTTTTAATTTCTTGTTCATGTCTTCTTGGGATACATATCATTTAAAAGTTTGTCATTGTTTAAAATATATTTTTAGCGTCTTAGGGGCCGTCCATAAAATACGTCACTCTATTTTTGACCCCCCTGTCACAAACTGTCAAAAATCTTGGACCCCCCCCCCAAAGTACGTCACACTTTCGAACAAAAATTGTTATTTTTATTAACAAAATAATTAAAATTTAATATAAAACACCGAGACGTCACACATGGCCGGACCCCCCTCCCACTGTCACAAACTGTCACACTTTCTTACAGCCCCTTCCCCCTCTGGAGCGTGACGTACTTTATGGACAGCCCCTTGTTGTTTATGTTAGTATACTGAGGAAAGCTTCTTGTCAATTCCTTCGTTTCTATTATTTTAATTGTTTGCTGGCTTTTTATAGCTTCTTATTCTGTGCAGTAACATAAAATGTTCCCTCTAATTTTTGCTGCTCCTTTAGGACAAAATAAACTAATATACAAATTTCTCAGCATGAATTTGTATGTGCATAATTACATATTCCACAAATGCATATTTATTATCCTTTTCAGAATTTGCTGCGCGGTAAATCTAAACTACTGTGCGAGCTGCGCAAACGCGCTGTTACGAAACATAGATGAAATATTGTCACAAATCCAAGTTCCTTTTTTAGTTTGATTCCAATAAATCCCTCTTTCTGAATTTGCTTAAGGTTTTTCTGTGATTTATTTAAGGATTAAAAAGAACAGGATCTGTTACATAAAACAGTATTAAATTGCTTTTCTGACCTAAATTGACATTCTTTTGGACACTCCCTTTTATAGTAATTTTCGCCATTTAGGATTTTTATAATGACTATTACTATTAGTAGCTTTATAAATTTCATGGCGACTTTTGACTAGCCATTTAATATATATATATATATATATATATATATATATACAGTGGTACCTTGAGATACGAGTGCCCTACCATACGAGTTATTTGAGATACGAGCTGTCGAGCGAGCGAAGTTTTGTTTTGAAATACGAGCGAAATTTTATATACGAGGAACGGCCAGCTGCAACACTGCATACGGCCCACCCAGTTTACTGCGCCTTATGCATTATCACACGGATTCCCCCATGATGGAGATACTTGTCTATCTTTAATTAAATTGTTTAAAATCTATAGGGGAATAAAGCTTTAAAAGTTTACGAAAAAAATTATTTTTGGCCCCGGACGTTAGGAGTTCATTTACCCAATAGAATTTAATACGGGCCATCAATTTTTTTATATCAAATATAATCCATCAATTTACCCAGTAGCCACTGTTTAAAATACTTTTCATATAACTCATGTTTAAAAATGGCACTATGAGCCCCCGGCTCCTAATAATTCGTGTTTTATAAACATTTAATGCCAGAAACATTCGTGGGAGCGTACTTAAAAAACTTCCCATAGTTTAATGGCCAAGGGGGGAAACAAATTATATTTATACGGCTTTAAAAGAACTAAAATAAGGGCCCGTATGCCCTATCGGTGTAAGATGTAAAGTTCAAAACAACAGTTTGTTGCAATCTGGATCATGTGGTATATATTTGTTTGTCAAAGTTTGTTAAAATAATAAAAATCGTGCGAAAACTTCCTAAAGTTTATGCTTCTACCTACACGGGAAATAGGAGAATTAGTGATTTTCAGTTTTTATATATATATAACTTATATATAAAATTACATTTTGGCCCCCGCCCCCCCCCCTTGAGTGGGAATTTTAAAATTCTCTTTTTGCCAATTATCGTCATGAGAGTGTGCTTAACCACTTCCCAAAGTTTCATGTGGAAGTTGGAGAATTAATGATGAGTTAGTTTTTATATAAGAAAAATAACTACATTTCTGCCCACTGTCTCCGGGAAGTGATAATTTATATATTTTTCCCCTGTTACTATCGTGAAAGTACTCAACAACTTCCCAAAGTTTCATACTTTTACCTAAACGGGAAATTGGAAATAGTGATGTGTCCGTTTTAAATATATTTTGAATTTAATGTTAATTTTTCTTTACCCCTTTTCACATGATGTTCTCCAAGCATTCGATCAGCAGATGCATCAGTTCCATATTGCTTTTATTTGCACTAGTATTGTCCACTCTGTGATCGCAAAAAGCCAAAGTACCGTATATACTCGTTCTAAAGCCGACCTTTTTTGGACGAAATCTAGTGGAAAATGGGGGGGGGGTCGGCTTGCGAGCGGGTCATAGTTGATTTCTTCATGTACAACCACCATTGAATATCGGTTTTGTGAGGGAGATATGTGGGGGAGAGAAGGTGTCTACTCTCGCGGGCTTGTGTCGGTATGTCAAAGTTTGAATCAAAGCAAATATGAAACACACCGCCTATCTTTTATGTCAAGCCCTCTAGCCGGTATTGCTGTCCCCCCCATACCCTCTCCATATCAACATTGTCCTTGATTAATCTGCGCCTATTTACGCCATTTTCACTAACTGGCAAACTCCGTAAGTCGATTTTTTTTCTGGTCCATGTGAATTTTCAAAGGCATGCTATGTCTCTTTTTAAAAAGAAAAATGTTCCTTCCCCCTTCCCACTATGGAGGGAGTAAAGTGCAGGAGGGGAGGGGAGGTGTCTCTTCTCACGGGCTTGTGTCGGGATGTCAAAGCAAGTTGGTTTCGTTTGATTTGAAACACCAGCCACCGCCTCTCTTTACTGTCAAGCCTTCTAGCCAGTATCGCTGTTTCCGCCCCCGTACCCATATCAATTTCAATATTGTCCTTGAGTAATCTTCCCTTAAAGTTAAAGGCCTTTATCCCTAACTTGAAAACTCTGAAGTCGAATTTTTTTTTCTCGCATCCATTTGAGTTCGACTTAGAGAGGTCCGACTGTAATTTTTTTTATTTAAATGTGTACCATTTTGTTTACGCTGTCCTATTATTTTTGGGGTCGGCTTGCAAGCGGGTTAGACACTTTTTATACGATTCTCTTCCAAAAGTGCGAGGATCGGCTTATGAACGAACGGGCTATAGCACGAGTATATACGGTTTGTTTTGCCAGGATTTAAAAAATTGAAACTTTGGAACTAGAACTTCTTCCTACTTTGCATTATTTATTTTTTTAAGCAATAACATGTTTTTAGATTTGTCTTTTCTTATCGGATTTCTGATTCTTTCTATTTTTAAAAACTTTGGTTAGTTTGAGTATTTGTACATGAGTGGCTACTTTTGGAGCTTTTATGCCACCTTTTAATGCCCTGAAAAATGCAAAAAAAAATTTCATTGTTTTTAACAACGAAGCAAAAGACTTAGATATTAAAATAATGATGCGTTAGGAGAATGAGGAATTTAAGTACCTAAACAAATTTTTTCCTGTAGTTTACTTACGTTAAAATCAATCTCGCGTTATGCGTCTCATCTCTATGTTTTGGTGTTAAGTATGTGTTTAATTTGGAGAAGTTAATGTTAATATGTTGGACACTCTCTCAATCTCGCTTCACTTATAGTGATCGCAAACTTTCATGTGTATGTACAGACAATTTATTTTATATCAATTAACGCCATGTATGGTGTTAACATTTTATTAGTTGCTGGAATCGGATACATCAATTTTCTGCAAGATGAGCGGCTCACAAACTTGAATCATTAATAGGTACCAGCACATAAGTGACATTTTCATACACTACTTCAGTTCCTTGGTTATTCCGTTTAGTAGCTATAGTTTCAGAAGACTATAGATTCATTATGGAATTTGAACTTTTGACATTAGAAACGTTTCCTTTTTTTAATGTAGTTTCTTCTTTTTTTTTAAAATTATTTTTTCTTGGTTTTTCTTTTCTTTTCTTTAATTTTCTTTTAACTTTTTCATATTTATAAGCTAATTAACAACGGGGAATTAGCCGACTTCCAAAAGTGCCGTTCGACGCATCAGATTGGATCATGTTTGATATTGATTGGGAACAGTATTTTGTCGTTTCCACAACAGGAGCGGCTATCAAATTTGAATAATCAATTAGGGTACCAGCAGATCAGTGTCACGTTCCCATACTTATTAAGCTTCTTTGTTTTTCAGTTCAATTGCATAAGTATCAGAAGAATGTATAACCAATGGAGTTATTGAAATTATGGCAGTAAAAACGATCATATATTTTAGATGGTTCATTTTTTTAAAAAAATAAATATCTTACTTGGTTTTTTTTTAAATTTTGATAAAAAGCTCCACTTTCTTCTTAAATGTTCATTCCTAGTAGCTAATTTATGACGAGGAATTAGCCACCCCTAACAAAGTGCCGACTGGAGCATTTTCCCCTCCCCACCCCCTACGCCATTGTGTTTTAGTTCATTAGTATAACTACCAATATTGTAAGGAATTTAGGTTAACTTGTTTTGACCGCCAGGAGCTGAGATCAAAGACTGACCGCCACTAGCGTGGAGCTAAGCGCGGACCTTTAGATCTAGGGCGGTAAGAGGGTCCTGAGATAAGACGTACTTGAAACAGAGGCTGACCACGGGAGTCAGCGGGACGGGGCAAAGGTGTGAATTTCCCCAGGGTAGATAGGATGACCAGACGCGCAGGTGGTCTGGGTTGGGGTAGGTAAGTGGTGGGAGTCTCGCCAGAGACGGTTATGTCGAACCGGCACCATCCCCGTCTTAATTTAGGGGTGGGCCCATATGATGGACAGATGAGACATAGAAGTAATGACACGGGAGGAATTCTAGGGGCGGAGTCTAAGAGGTATTAGAGGGGACGAACTTGTAAGAATAGAGGAGGAGGAGGAAGAGCAGGCTAGGGAACGTGGGGAACACTCTGGGAGATGGACCACTAAGGAAAGTGTAGACCTTGTAGACAGTTGGACGGTAGAGATTAGTGTTAAGTGACAAGTAACTAGAATTGAGGAAGTGAAGCAATAAACAGAATTAATAAGTGTTCAAGTCGTCTTTGTGCTTAAAGTGAGTGAAAGCAGAGAGTTAGTCACACGAGTACCCAGGTTCCCCACAATATCAATAGTGATGCTATATTTATTTTTTAAATAATTGATTTTTAAAATAAATCTATGAAGTAACAATGTACAGATAGTTTTTAAATTGTTACGAAAAACAATGATGAACAAATGTTTTCCATTTAATTTTTCAATTTCCCCCCACATTGCTAGATTTGCGTTTCAAATTCTTCAAACTGATAACCCGAACTGTAATGTGGCTTCATTTCTTAAATTCTAATTGTTGTTTTGTTAGATATCCTAAATTATCTCAGAGCTAAAATTATTTCTACTTATATGTCTACAATTTAAATCTGTCAAAAGAAATGTATCAAATCGTTTCTTATCTTATACTATATGTCCATAAACTTTATTACTTCACATTCTTTTTTTAAATATTTTTGTTTTAAAACAAATTTAAAATTGTTCTTTTCTCTAGGAGCTAAGACTTGAAGATTATGATGACGATCGCAAAGCAAAACCTGCAGGCACGGCAACGATTGGTGGATTATTTGGAGACACTCAAGTGGCGCCACCTGTAACAGGTAACGTCTTTGTATTTGATAACGCTGCGCAGTGACTTTAAACACAACCTGACTGGGGGTTAGTATTATTGAAATTAACAAATAAATTACAAAATAAATAGCCAAAACAGATCTTTCATTAATGATATTTAGTTTCATTTATTTTTATTCTTAGATATTTTCTGTTGCTAAGCTTTACCAAAAAAATCTTGTTACATTGTAAACAGTGTCACCCTTCAACCAGCATAGACCCTTGTTTGGGACATCAACCACAACTCAGTCTGGCTTTGTGTTTGGTGAAGGCCTCAGCTCTGCTCTGCAACCTTCCAACACAACAGGATTTGGGGGTAATATTTTTGAAAGAATCATATGGTGTTGGAATTCCTTTGTTTGAAACATATTGTTCAATTGCTTTAATGTAAAAAATAAATAGTATTACTGATCTTGTCAAATATTTATCACTGCATATTTCCAGGTTTTGGAAGTACACCATCCACAGGTTCGACCTTCAACCAGAATAGACCCTTGTTTGGGACATCAACCAAAACTCAGTCTGGCTTTGTGTTTGGGGAAGGCCTCAGCTCTGCGCTGCAACCTTCCAACACAACAGGATTTGGGGGTAATATTTTTGAAAGAATCATATGGTGTTGGAATTCCTTTGTTTGAAACATATTGTTCAATTGCTTTAATGTAAAAAATAAATGGTGTTAATGATCTTGTCAAATATTTATCACTGCATATTTCCAGGTTTTGGAAGTACACCATCCACAGGTTCGACCTTCAACCAGAATAGACCCTTGTTTGGGACATCAACCAAAACTCAGTCTGGCTTTGTGTTTGGGGAAGGCCTCAGCTCTGCGCTGCAACCTTCCAACACAACAGGATTTGGGGGTAATATTTTTGAAAGAATCATATGGTGTTGGAATTCCTTTGTTTGAAACATATTGTTCAATTGCTTTAATGTAAAAAATAAATGGTGTTAATGGTCTTGTCAAATATTTATCACTGCATATTTCCAGGTTTTGGAAGTACACCATCCACAGGTTCGACCTTCAACCAGAATAGACCCTTGTTTGGGACAGCCACTACAACTCAGTCAGGATTTACAGGGTTTGGTAGCACCACAGGCACTCAGCAGTCCACATCTTTGTTTGGTGCTAGTGTTGCCAAGGTCTGTTTTGGGGTGTCTTCATGAGGGAATATTTTTTATCTTTAAAATAAAAGATTGTGTAAGAGGTGGATATTTTTTTAAACGCTTACAACCGTGGGAGGAGGAAAAGCAATTTTTAGGAAAGATAAAATGTTAAATTTATTCGATTTCTCTACTGAGTTGTTTTGTTGATGTCAATTCATTTCATTGTAATTATTGTTTGCCACTTCCAGCCCCTGTTTGGTACTACAGGAACTACACAACCTACTGGAAGTTTATTATTTCCAAATTCAACGTCCCATCCAATTGAATTTGCTACCGATGCACTAAGTGTGAGTATCTGCCCTTTAGTTTATATATTGCACAAACAAATTAAAATCTAGTTTATATTTTTAGTATTCCCAAGTGTTGAAATTTAGAGTCTTTCTTGAACTTTTAATGAAGATTCGGGTTATTAGGAACGTGCACGTAACGTGTAGATTTGTATAGACTATAGACTGCAAAATTTTATCAATGAGGCTGAAATATATGCTTTTGTTGGCTATATATTTATGTGCTATGAATATGCCATTTGCTTATTAACTATTCTATATTATTAAATTAATTTATAAAATACATTCTAGTAATTGAAATTTTTTTTCTACAAAACTACTTAATTTTTTAAAAAATCATAATCACATCTAAACCACAGTTGGATCCAAATAACGCAGCAATGGCAGGGACTTCTGTAAATTCATCCTCTTGATTATGCTAAAATAAAATCTTTTAAAACAAAAATTAATTTATTTGTAAAATCATACAACCAATTCTGATTAGTAACAATTTAAGGGACATTTTAGAATGTAATTGAAACAAATCAATTACTAATTACTAGGGCAGCGGAAATTATCGATTAATTTCTCGATTAATGGTTAAAAATTTTATCGATTAAATATCGATTAAAAAAATTTTAATCGATAAAAATTCGATTAAAATTTAAGAAAATATTTATAATATTTTTAAAAAATTTTAGTAATAAATAATAAATTATTAATAATTAATAATAATTTATATATATATTTTTTACGTAGCCTACAAACATCTCCTGCGTAATATTAAAATTTATTTTTATTAATTTATGTTGACCGGCAGACGTCAACTATAAAATGGCTGAAAGCCAGGGCCGTCTTTACACCATTTTGGGCCCCCGGGGAAAGAAATAGTGTTGGGCCCTTCCCCCGCAGGAATAAAAAATGAATATACATAATATATATAAATAAACATATTCCCATGGGGCCCATATGCTTGTTGGCCCCCGGGCAAATGCCCAACGGGCCTATGCGTTAAGACTGCTCTGCTGACAGCATCAGCGCAGTTAAATGTAAACATATAACTAGAAGGTTGAGCAAATATGTTGTTTTTAAGCTAACTGCGGATGGCAAAATCGAAGATGGTGAAAACGTTTACTGTGTCCACTGCCATAAACAATTCTCTTTTAAAGGATCAAATACATCGCTGACGTACCACCTTCAGCACAAATCAAGTATCAACACATTGTCATGAAATTTAGTTCAAAATATTCTTAATTTTCAATGTCCGTGAGAAATGTTCAGTTTAATGACGTCATAAATTTCTATTTTTGGATTTAATCGAAATTATCGATTAATTAATCGATAATTTTTCAAAAGTTAACGATTAAATTTAAATTAATCGATAACAGCCCAACTAATTACTAATAAATGTTTTCCTTTAATTGTTCGATTTTCCCCTACATTTATATATTTGGGTCTAAAAACTGAAAATCCAAACTGTTATGTCATTTGCATTCATGTTTAAATTTCAAATGTTATTTTGTAATCTCTTTCCTAAAATTATATTATATGTCTACAAATTAATTCTATATAAATAAATGTATCCAATCGTTTCTTATCTTAAACTTTCTTCCCCTAATCTTTAACTCTTTAGACTACATACTTTTCAGTTGTTGTTGTTTTGTTTTTTAACAAATTTATAATCGTTCTTTTCTCTAGGAGCTAAGACTTGCAGATTATGATGACAATCGCAAAGCAAAACCTGCAGGCACGGCAACGATTGGTGGATTATTTGGAGACACTCAAGTGGCCCCACCTGTAACAGGTAACGTCTTTGTATTTGATAATAACGCTGCGCAGTGACTTTCAACACAACCTGACTGGGGGGTAATAATATTATGAAATTTAAATTTAAAAAATAACCAAAACAGATTTTTCCTGATTGATCTTTTATTGAATGTATTTATTCTTAGAAAATGTGTGTTGCTCAGCTTTACAAAGAAATCTTGTTAAATTGTTAACAGTGTCACCCTTCAGAATAGACCTTTGTTTGGGACATCAACCACAACTCAGTCTGACTTTGTCTTTGGGGGAGACCATGGCACTGCGCTGCAACCTGCCAACACAACAGGATTTGGGGGTAATATTTGTGAAAGAATCATATGGTGTTGGAATTATTTTCTTTGAGACGTAATGATCAATTTCTTTAATGTAAAAAAGAAATAGTATTACCGATCTTGTCAAATATTTATCACTCCATATTTCCAGGTTTTGGAAATCTAGTTTATATTTCTAGTGTTCCCAAGTGTTGAAATTTAAAGTCTTTCTTGAACTTTTAATGCAGATTCAGGTTATTAGGAACGTACACGTAACGTGTAGATTTGTAAAGACTACAGACTGCAAAATTTTATCAATCAGGCTGAAATATATTTTTTTGTTGGCTATAGATTTATCTGCTATTAATATGCCATTTGTTTATTAACTATTCTATATTATTAAATTAATAAATAAAATGCATTCTAGTAATTTAAGTTCATTTTTTCTATAAAACTAATTATTTTTTTAAAAATCATTATCTCACCTAAACCACAGTTGGATCTAAATAACGCAGCAATGGCAGGGACTTCTGTAAATTCATCCTCTGAATTCAGCATAGCAGGAAACTTGCTAAAGAATCCTGCCTCTACAGCATATATCTCTGGTGGTTTCACTATTAGTACCAGTACAGGTTCTGTTGCTAATTCTCTATCAACCCCTTCTTTATCCCATGATTTCGGATCAATCGCGACTTCGTCCAATGACTTCTGCAATGAAAGTAAATCGGTGTCAAAACCTGCCAATATGGCAGATGCCTTTAGTTTTTCTGATACTTACATTAGTGTAATAATAATTTTTAAAATTTTGTGTAGTTTTTAAAAAAATCACTCTTTATATGTTTGTGTACACTCATGCATGTACATGTACAAGTAAAGATCTAGAGCTCTTTAAATTTTCTTTGAACGTTCATTGATAAAGAGGTTTAATTTTGTGCAATGTTTCAGAAATATTTACTCAATGCTTTTGTTGTAGTATCCAAATTTTAAATCTTGATAAAGTCGATCTACGTTTTTGGTTTTACAAAATTAGGCATCAAGGTTTTTGAAACAATATTCTTCGTAATGTGTCTAGGCTAGGAATTTCTTTGCCGTTTACTAAAACTACCAATTGGATCTACGACATCTGGTGAAAACAACTTTTGGAGAGTTACCCATAGTTATTATTTAACTCAAAATGTATTTTTATTTATCTTATGGGCACCTTAGTTTGATTATCGTTATTATTGTAGTTTTTCATTTGCTTATGTTACATTTTTATTGGTTACATGTTGTAGAACAACTGTTAATATTCATTGAAAAGCCGGGAAATGCCTAGTGATCTCAAATTTATTTTGTGCGAACTGTGTGGCAATAGAAGTGTCTCTTATTTTTCAATGCAGTTTCTAGGAACAGTGCAGAAACAGATTCCATCACTGATCCCTTTAATCTTGATGCGGTGACCAGGAGTCTAGGAGCAATGTGAGTTTTCACTGACACATTTTTTACCCAATATCAATGTTCCCTCTAACTTTCGTTGGTCCTTGTGCAATAACCAAAAAACAAACTGGTGTTCAAAGTTGAACATTATGCATTTTTTAAGCAAAATTTTTCACCCCAAAAACACAGCAATTATTCTTTTCAAAATTTGCTGCACTATAATTCTAAAGAGCTGCGTGGCGTCGGTTTGATATCTGCACAGCGTAAGATAACATTGCCCAATACATGGATCACTCTACAAATATTGAACATGATTGTCACGGATGCTGTGAGTCTGTGAGTTATCGTAAAGAATTAGCGTAGTTAGAATTTTTGCCACCTTGGGCGGTCTCCAATATCCCAGCCTTTTAAAGTCAATCATATGATGCTTTTTATTTTATTAATAACCATGAATAAATAATTGTAATTAAAGCGAAGTAAAGGTGGGGTATATTTTTTACCATTGCATGCCATATTTATGTAAGCTGTAATAAAAGAGGCAATGTAAGATGATATACCTATAAATTAATATTTTGTAAAAATTCAACATACTTTTATTAAAGGCCACAAGAAAGTTACTTAGGTCGCAGGTTCCCCCACCCCTTTTATGAGAAAAAAACATAATCCAAATGTACACCCAAAATACATTACCAATTAATATGCTTTTATTTTGCGTTTATAAATAAATGATTCATTATTATTTTTTTTATAAGCAAACAAATTGTATACAATAGTATGTAAACATATTTATACATTTGCTTTCCTAACTTTCATAGTCTAAAAATCTTGTTTTATGTTATCAAAATTTAAATTATTTGTAATATTTTGTTCTATGGACAATATTGAAAGATTATGTAGTCTTAAAAGTCTTAAAATCGCTCATTTTTGGAGCGAAGATATTTTTTTATCAACTTCAGTTTGGAGAAGCTCATTTCCCAATTAGTGACACTGATAGCAATAGTTGAAAAAATCTTTAGCAAAATTACAATGTTCGGTACAGATTTTCCTATCTTTACTGTTGAATAAATGTTAATAGATCAAGGGGTCCTTTTCCCACGTTTTTCTAACGTATTGCCTCTTCTTGTTGCAAAGCTACAGTCATAAAGACCTGGATCCTTTTTCGTTCAATATGGAACTGTTCTTTATCAATGTCAATAAAGTCATTTATTTGATATGCAAAATTTTATTTAGTAGATATATGGTAGTATACTCGAATATTTTCTGTCAAGGACATGCAACTGATCAAAGAGTTCTTTTATTTTCTTTTATAATTCCATCCATGGATAAAAACAATTCTCTTTGTACTTCTTGGTCTAAAGTTAAAACCACGTCTTCTGATTTTTCCCCACTCATATTTGTTCTCCTTCTAACTTGGCGTTCAGTTGATATCCCCAACTCTCTATAACAGCGTTCTGTATTAGCACGTCTGTTTGTTCCATGAAATGGGTTTGCATTAATTTAAAAAAGACGGGTTCCCGTAACTTGAGATAGCATAGAAAAGAAGAATATTGGATTTAAATGAGTAAAACTCCAGCATCTGGTCTCGTTTTACTATTTACTTCTTCAGATATTTTTTTTCCCAAATGCTTAACATTTTTAAAGAATGCATTTTAAAAAAAATATTTAAAAAATATAACAGATAAATTTGAATACTTTCATATTCTTGTCATAAATCGTAATCAGTTTCAGTAAGATAGACGAATTCAAATTATTTAAAAATTACTTCTATTGGATAGGTGTAACATTTTAATGAATAACCTTATTTTAATGACAAACCCAAATTACACTATGCTGCAAATTTTAACTCCGTGACTGATGTTTTGAATTAATTATGTGACTTTATAGTATTTTTTTATGTGATTCCAAATATGACAACCATTTTTGTATATCACATCAGGTTTTTTCGCAAAATCATATTGAACCCTGAATTGTTATTAAAATTAAGCTACGACTATAAACTGTCCACACACTCTTAAAAGATGTAATTAATTTGTGGTGTTAACACAGAAAAATAACAAATTATAATTAATTGTCACTTCGTCAGGTACCTGTACTAAAAAAACTGAAATTGGTGCATTGTTGCGGAAACACTTGGATGATTGATTTAGTCATTTAGGTAAAAACACACGTTTCCTGGATTTTCTCCCTTTCATGCTCAGAACACAGTCTTGTTCAATATTCCAGCAATAGTCTGCAATCATCTTGACATTCCAGTATCTCTGATATCTATGCTCCATTTCTTTGATATCCTGGTGAAGTCTTTCCCCTTGTTCCTCACTGACATCTCCAAGGTTGTCTAGAAAATAATCAAGGTGGGAATGGAGGATATGTAGTTTCAAACTCATGTTGCACCCCAGTGCATAATAATGTCGCAGCATGGTTTCAACATACACTCTGTATCATCTCTGTGTCTGTGATTCCCAAGGAAATGCTCAACAACTCCTTTAAATGAAACCCATGCTTTATGCTCAACGGAATGCATCGTTTTTTCAAACTGATCATCGAAAAGTCACTTCCGAATTTGTGGGCCAACAAATACTCCTTCTTTCACTTTTTCATAGCTGACTGATGGGAATTAATTGCGAATGTATTTGAAGCAATCTCCTTCTTTGTCAAGGGCCTTTACAAGCTGTATAAATAGACCCAATGTAATATGCAGTGGTGGCTATAAGACGTTCGATGGATCAATTAAGCTTGTGGCAACGATGTTTTTAGATCCAGGAGTCAAGTTCAGTATAGTTGGACACGTTTTCCTCTCCCAGTGTTGATTTCTTGCTTTGCTATCCCACTCGCACAAGAAGCATGGCATTTTTGTGTAACCTTTTCGCTGACAAGGCAGCATGCACACGACCTTAAGGTCTCCACATATTGTCCTGTTAAAACCTGTGTATCTTATCCTATTCAAAACAAGTTGTAGATGTTCGTATGTTTCTTTAAACCGAGTTGAGTTAGCTATCAGAACTGATCCATATTGGTTTCCATTGTGAAATAAGACAGTTTTAAGTTAGTCTTTGATGAATCGATAAACAGTCTCTAATGTCCTGAATTGTAGTCCATTTTAGAGCCTCCAACCCGGCACAAAATTTCAGGAATATTGCATCAGAAAATCAAGTCGTCTTCTGCTTTAAAATAAGGTCGAAATTCTTCTTCACGATGTCTGTACCACCAGAATCATTGCTTTCGATATGTTAGAGAAAAGAATGATACTCACGCCGATCAAACGATGTATCTCAGCCAAACACTGATGCTGACTGATAAGTCTACCGGTTGCATGTGTTATACTTTGTTCAACTGTCACACTGCCGCTAGTACTGGGTGCAATGACAAGTCCTAAACGCCAGCGTATTAACTAATTATTCAGAATACAAGATACAAAAACTAATTGTGTGATCAAAACAATAATTCAAAGCTTAATTAATCGACTAATACAAAAATGGCGGCTGGATAGTGAAGTCAATAGGGCGCTCGCCTCACAATCTGAGGTGCGTTGGATCTAGCCCACGTTTGGCCACAATAATAAAATGTTGATTAATGACTATTGCTCAAAATGTGCAACGCTGAATTGGAGAGGAGATGGGCGCCGCTAAGTCTACCAAGAAAGTTCCAAAGGAAATATTTAAACCCCCTACGACCACGAGGTCATGGGGGAAAAAAAACAAAGAAACAAACAAACAAATACAAAAAGTGACGTTTCGGCTAATGCTTTCATCAGTAGGGTCGCCAGATGTCCGGTTTTGTACCTGACTGTCCGGTATTAACATTAATGGCCAGTGGAAAAATGGATACAATACCGGACATTTTACGTTGAAATATTGTTCCATCGACAAAATTCGACACTAGTGTCCGGTATTTTTTAGACAGCCACATGGCAACCCTATTCATCAGTACATGTAACATATACTAGTATTAAAATGTTACTTACATTATTTAAGACATTATATATCATGAAAAAATAATAATTGTGTAAAGATTTTATAAATGACACATGATATAAATTATTATATGAAAAGGAAGGAAGTATAAAAAGTTACAGTAAAAACCCACAACCGGAAAAAATATTACAGTTTTGTAAAATTGTGAATTTGGCTTAATCCATTTGGAGCCAACGTACCAAATCGTTATATAAATCTATTTTCCATGTAGATTCTGTCATGCGTATTGCTCGCATGTAAATAACAGTAACTGCAATATATGAAATCCCTCCATGATCAGCACTGTTTAAGTTTTTAGAGACAAGACATAGAAAATGTTTATTTATATTGCAAAAGTGTGCTCTAGCCCGATCTTCCAGGGGACGACCTATCTCACCCACGTAGATTTGCACCTCTTGCAAAGAATGGCATAAATCACGTTGCGACTGACTTGTGCAAGTGAAACTATCTTTTATTGTAAAAAATTCAAGAGTGAAAGAAATGCTGTCAATTTCGATTACATATTGACTAGTATTGCCCCGGTTACGGTTTCAAACTTTTGATCCTATGTGTGCTTACATAGTAAGAATGTGACTTCTTAAAAGTATATCTTTAAGATTCTTATTCCTCCGGAAAGCAAAAAGGGGTGTTGTTTTATTTGTATTTATTCATTTACAAGATCTGCTGTACTAGAGGATCAGCCATGAGGATTGGCCAGTTTTTTTTAATCACATAGCGGGACATAAAAGTTATGGGTATCTAATTATTCACAATTCTTTTCTCAAATAGCTATACACAATCTCTGTAACTTAGTAGCAATGTATCAATCATCAATCCACTAATACTTGTCTAAAACAAAGCACTGAGTGATCTCCTATAATTCTAACTCTGTAAGCTCTCCATCTGATATTCCAACGCTGCAACAAGTATGACCTCTCCTAGTTCGCTCTGTCTTACTCTCCTCTCCGTTTCTCTTCTGTGTCTCCTCCGACTAACCCCCACACCCACTATATAATATATAGTCTCTCACTCAACTCATGACACCTCATCGAGTGAACACGTTTCAACAACAGTTAACAAGAGTGAATCTCGTACTCTTAACAAATATCGCTATAAATGAAAGTAGTGAAGTGCCAATACGAGTAATCGAAGTAAATAGAAAAAAAAAGTACATTTAAAAGGAAAATGACAGTAACTGTAATTCAATTTTATTGCACTTGTTAAATACTTTATTTATGCTAAACTTCAATTAATTTTTTTCTTTATGTCATTATTATACTATTGGCTAATTTAACAAGAATAAGCATTGTAATTGTAAGTGAGGGAGAAGAGTGTCACTATAAGTTTACCGCACTGGTTAACATAAACCTCAATTTACGCCACTGGATGTTATTTCAATGCATCGGAAATATTGCATTTAATTTCTTTTTAAGAATATATTTTTATCTTTTCAAAAGCAATTTAATTTATTTAAATGATGAATTAAAAATCTTAATTTAGTTTTATCTCTCCTCTTCTCTGTGGCTTTAAAAAGTCCATGACACTTTTATTAAAGTGAGAATTATTTTAGGCCCATTTTACTTTTTTAAGAGAAGGATACATTTTTCTATGTCATTTTTTTCAGAAGCTCTGAGGAAGAAAATTTAACCCGTAGACAACCGTCTGGCTATAACAGCCTCAATGGTTCCGACACTTCAACTTCTCTCCTGGAAAGCTCTGATCTGAATGTGCGTTACTTGATGAGTCAACCTTAATCAAGCTAAGTAATCCATAGAAAGTTGTTTTTAATTTTCAACAACAAGCAATAAATGCATAGAGATGTGTTAAAAGCGTGGTATTGAATGCCATAATCCTTATCTTGCGACAGTCCTTGGTTACAAAGACCTGTATTCTGTGACATGGTCGAGCCGCAGCTATGGCGGGTCGAAGTAGGAAAAAATCCACAACCTCCTGTAGTGGGAGGTAGCTCCATGAGAGGTAGACTAGGTCGACTTGTGTGGATGCCATCTGCCCAGACGGCCCCCTCTTATAGGGGACCGTCTCGGGGGTGTCGCTGTCGGCTAGCTCCCCTGGGGGAGGGGAGAAAGTCACCGGGGAATTCCCCGAGGGGACCTATAAGAGTCTTAGTGACTCAGGGCCATTGACGCCATCTCAAATGTCACATCCTATATAATAAAAGGCTAAGTTCTGTCCCGTCATCTATAGCGATTGGTCTCTCAAACACACATGACTCCTACAGCCAATCATATCAAGTTTACGCGGGCGTTCAAAACGAGTTAATTTTGGTGCAGTATTTCTTCCAAGACTTTATTTTGAGTTATGCGCGTTGGGAATTATAATCAAAAGCTCTGTGTTTACGAGTTATTTATTTTAACTATAATGAATAGTATTTTTGACGTGATGACCATGTATGCCTGTCGAGACGGTGGCGGAACGTCCTTGGACGGGCTTGGTTGCTCGTATGCCATAAAAGGTCACGATCAATACTCATTATTGCTCCTGTAAAAAGTTTTAGTACATTTCCATGAAGGTGGTTGTTGTTGGTCTTGCTCATTTGGGTATTAATCACATGAGGTTGAGGAACAGGAGACGATAGACATAAATGCGTTATTTGTTGCTTCGATTGATCTTTGGAAGCTTTTCCAGTCACTAATTGCCCATAACCTGCATAAACTATCAAGGCATGGTCACTGACTTAGCGGGAGAGAGGTGCCCTTAACCTGCATAACCTATCAAGGCATGGTCACTGACTTAGCGGGAGAGAGGTGACTTTCGACCTATGCTAGAGCAGACGATTAGTCTATCATTTACTACTGCTGAGTAATGTTAGCTTTGCCAGTTGTCGACGATTTTTAAAGAATATATATGTGTTTAGTAACTCTCAAAAGTATCAGAATCTATTTATTTATTTAAATGTATAAATATTTATTTGATGTGAGATTCGAACTAAACTCAATCGCAGTTAAAAGGTTAAGGTAACCTTGGATGGGTCTAATTAATACGTTCATTTACATTATTATTGAACAAATAAATAAGTATGCGTTGGTGTAACAGAGCAAAAATACACTCCAAAAACTTTAAAAGTTATTAGTTAAAATTAAAAAATATTTATAAACAAATTAATAGCCCAAGTCACTGGATGGATGTATCCGTATCGATATGACGTCATTGTTTGAGCTTATATTTTAATACAAGGTGTGCATCAGGAGGTGTGCAAAATAATTATAAATTAAAGATTATTTTTGAAATAGTACAACAGTCCAAAGCAGTTAAAAAAGCGTGTGGTGTTTCTCGCCTTAAAAAAAATATATGACGTCATTGTTTCAGCTTATATTTTAATTTTGGAAAAGGGAACAATGTAAACAGATAATATGAGGATTTGTAATTATAAAATACTTTGTGTACATTTCAGGAAGTTTAATATTTTGTATTTATCAAACAAGGATAAGTTACTTGGGCTTTTGAAAAAAGTGGGCGCCGTAGGCGCCCTACAACCCCTATTTATAAATAATTAATAATTGATGTTATAAGTAATAGTTTTATAATGTTTCAAAAATGTAATCACTTTTCTCCCTAAAAATGTAATTTTATTCCCCTCGGAAATTTTCTTTGTTTTAAAATTCTAATTTCACTTATATTATTCAGTGGTGGCCAGCCGAGTGTTTTTAGCATGTTGTCAACACTTAATGTATTTCGCTGCACTGCCTCCAATGTGTGTATTGTCTTCTCAGTGTATGGGTCCCAGACTGAAGACGCATACTTAAATATAGGCTTTATTTACCCTGGGGTCTTAGATCCTGAGGTTGCGCCTAAGAAACACTAGGGTCTTGTTTTCCTGGCTGCACACAGTGTCTTTATGTTCGTCACAGCAAACCGCTCTTTGTTCATTAACACCATGCTACCCTACTGAAATACAGTGCAAGACTATACGGGAGCGAAACATGGACCACTTATACATCACATGAGCGCAAGCTTAATAGCTTCCACTTGAGGTGCCTGCGTCGCATCCGTGGCATTAAATGGCAGGACAACGTGCCAAATAGTGAGGTCCTGATGCGTGCCAATATTCAAAGCAATGTTCTCAATCCTTAGTGAAAGACGCATAAGGTGGCTAGAACATGTAAACAGAATGAACCCGGGTCAAATCGCCAAGGACCTCCTATATGGAGAACTGGCATCGGGAAAGAGAAAGACAGGTCGCCCTCTCCTCCGATTTAAAGATGTCTGCAAGAGAGACATGAAAGCAGCCAGAATAAACACAAGTGACTGGGAAGGAAAAGCAGAAGACCGATCTACGTGGCGCACAGTTGTCAAAGAGGGCGTCATAGTAGCCGAGGATCGAAGGATGGAGGAGGCTACAGAAAGAATAGCTAGAATAGAGGACAAATTATTGGGAAGCACAGAACTTGTGTGCAAAAGCTTTGGAAAAGACTGTCACTCAATGATAGGACTGCTCAGCTACACTAGGAAATGCAACCCAACCCAACGGTGATGCACCATTGTCTCTCGAGACTGAAGGATGCCGATAACCTACTGAAGAAACTGTATCAAGCATATGGTATCTGCTTCTAGGAACTGACACGCTTTTAGCAGGATGAAACGACAGGTCTCAGTTTTTCACAATCATTTGACCGGTTTATTTCGTTTAATAGCTGGTGCTGACCAGAGCTGTTTGAAATTGTCCTGTACATGGCAGTGTTATCGGCAAAACGTCTCGTTTGGGAGATCAGCTTTTCGAACAAGTCATTACTATATGCTAAAATAAGCAGGGGCCTTGCACTGAGCCCTGTGGAGCCCCGACCTCACTCTAACCAAGAATGAGATTTTATCATCTATCACAACCGCCGGACATCATCTTTAAGTAACCCAAGATCCATCATTTTGTGGTTCCTTTGATCTCATATCTCTGAAATTTCTGTTGTAGCAAATCATGGTACATACTGTCCAAAGCCTTTCAAAAGTCCATAAACAGCAAGAAGGTCTGCTTGCCGTTCTTGAGTTGGTCGTCAAGTCTTTAACAAATTAGAGGAGCTGGGTTTCGCCTTATGTTTTTCTTGAAAGTTATGCTGACAGTCAGTGATTACATTTTGGCTTTCAAGATGCATGATTCATGATTGAGCTTACGATATCGTGCTCCAACAGCAAACCATTCTGGCTAAAGATAACGAGCAATAGTGGGTAGAGTCATGATGTTCTTCTTTCTTAGCTTAAAGCTGTTCTCCAGTCTATTGAGACACGACCTGTGGACAGCGACGATTGGAAGATGATTGCCAGTGCATGGGTGATTTCATAGGCTAGTTCTTAAGACACACGAGGTTTCATGTCGTCAGGTCAACTTACGTTAAGGGTGTTAATGGATTTAGGGAGTGACAACATCCCCTGCTCTTAGACCTGAATATCCTCCAAGCTCATCATATGTTTCTCTTCTTAAGGAACACATCCTCAGAGGACTCTTTACTGTTCCCCAATGACCATATGAAACTTCTGAATTAGCATTTCTGCTTGCGTTATCGGGGGGGGGGTAGTCAAATGGGCATCCCCTACATATAAATATTTTTTGTGTGTTTGAAGTAGGTTTAGAAGTGTAGTTCTTCAGCTTTCAGTTCCCCTGACTTATTCTTTTTCACAAGTGTACAGTGTGCATCTTCCTTGCAATTTCACTTTTACCAACTGGAGCTCATAGTCATTAATATCCACTTCTGGAAGGGCCTGACGTTGAAGTTGCCGTTGACTGCAACAAACGCTCTTCCTCCGCCTTTTTCTTTCCTCTCTCGCTGGAATAGTTTGTAATTTTCTAATAAAATCTCCACGCTGTCTTTGATTCAGCCATATGTATGTGCCCAAGATGATGTCGGATCAAGTTGGCTATATCTCCACTCACCTCCTCATGTTAGCAGATTGAAAGTTCGCATTTAATATTCGCAATGGCCTAAGTTTCCATTTATCTAGCTTACTGCAGAACATGGTCATAGGGAAGAGTGGTAGCTGAAAGCCTAGAAGATCTGTTGGTGTTAAGCTGGCAAAAAAATGGGAGCGTGGAATCTGTCCCAGTACTTTGAAGAACAAAAACTGTCGGACTTCGGGCTTCCGGAGACAGCTCGGTGTATCGATACGTTTCCTTTGACCATGAATCCATTGTAAACATTGGTGTCATGCTACACCTCTGTCTTCCCCCTGGACAGCTAGGTTACACGTACCGCAGATGCATGAAGATCGGTATTGGGGTTGAAGACACGTGCTATGGATCCCATATTTCTGAATATGTTGTCTAAAAATAAGCTAGGGCTTTAACGGCCAAGTGAAATTCTTAGATTCATTACCTGCACTTCAATCTGCTTACCGTTCGTGAGGCTCGTCGTCAGTTCTTTTAAAAATTCAAGGAGTTGGGTTTTACATGATCGCGTGACTCGAAAACCATGTCTAAATCCATTATTTCTTATGAATAAATTCTTTTTTCAGTTTGTGGACAAGAGCATCCCCCATCCGGCAGGTGTGACTCTGACTCGTTATGGCTACTGGTCCATACCAACCTTGGATGAAATGATAATGTGCATGGATGAAAGGGGGAACTGCTACGTTGATTATCTAGTCATTGGAAGAACTGGCTATGGTCACGTTTTATTTTATGGTCGCACCAATGTGGCTGGTCTTAATTTTGATGAAATCGGTAGGTAAATTGTGTAAAGGGGCCGTCCATAAATGACATCACGCACCTAGGGGCGAAGGGGGTCCACACATTTGTGACGATCTGTGACGTGGGGCAGGGGGGAGTTTAAGAATTGCGACGTAACATCAAAACTCGCAACTTTAAATAAAAGTTCCTCTTAAATATTTGATTTCGTACAATTTATTTTATAACATTTTACATGGCTTAACGGGTGTTACGATATTGGAGTTCAACCTTACACTAAAGACATACTTAAATGACAAATTAAACAACCCCGTAAAAACAAAGTTTTTGACTATAAATCACTTATATATGAGACATAACTAAAATTATTGATTATGTTCAAACGCGACAAACATTTAGAACTGAAACCGACTGATCTCCCCTGACTTTTAAACCGGGGGAAGAGGGGAGGGGGTGTGGACATCGATGGGTGGCGTGAACGCGTTAACTCAACTGGCACGTTGAAAACAATAAAAAAAAACTGTGAAATTGAATTGCATATGTTATATAGAGATAAACTAAAAATGCATTATTTTAATTACGGTACATTTGATCGATTTGAAATTTTGATACGATGCATTGTTATGTGACACGCGTCTATGTGCAAAATTTCAGCTCGATAGCATCACGGGAAGTGTGTCATTTTTTACTTTTGTTTTTCCTCCCGTCTGACCGACCGACCGACCCCGAACCCAAGAGACAGCGGTGAAGTTAATATAAGGAATTTAATTAAACACCCCGTAAAAACAAAGTTTTTGACTATAAATCCCTTATATATGAGACAGAACTCAACGCGACAAACATTTACAGACTGAAACTGAGTTAAGTCCCTTTTGCTGTAAACCCCGGAGGGGGAAGGTGTGGTCACTGATGGCATGCGTGAACGACTCAAGTGGTATGGGACACCGAACAATAACAAACTGTGAAATTGAATTACCTATAGTTTTATAGAGATAAACTAAAAATGCATTAATTTAATTAAGGTACGTTGATCTATCTTAAATTTTGATACGCTGCATTGTTAGGTAACACGAGTCTATGTGCAACATTTCAGCTTGATAGCATCACGGGAAGTGTGTCATTTTTTACTTTTGTTTTTCCACCCGCCCACCTGCCCGATGTCGAACGACAGACAGAGAGAGAGAGAGACAGAGAGAAACGGCGGTGAAGCTATTATAAGGGATTTAAAAAGTGATTTGAAACATTTATATTTTTAAACAAAAAAAATCTGCTTTTATTTGGGGGGGGGGAGAGGGGGGTTAGGGTGTTAAAATTTTGTGACGTCACATTGGACGTCTAAGTTTTTGTGACGATGCGTGACGAGGGTGTGAGGAGGAGGAAAAATCGGCCAAAATCGGTCCTAAACATGATATTGACAGTTAATCTTTATGTATGATATTAGTACATAAGTTGCAATAATATGGCGTTCGTAGGTAATCTTAAGGGGTGACATTGCTATTCGTCTATAGTTGCAAATGGAATATTTTTGTAATTGAAATTGTAAATTCCCGTTACTCCCAGCATTTTTTAAATGGCTTTAAAAACTGCGAAGCAGAGTAGATGGCTTTTTAAATTAACATAAATCTTGTAGATGGGAAATAACGCAAGTCGTGAGGTATTGTTGTAGTTTAATATCACTGGTGACGTGATACACACGGCTCATGACAATAACCAGACTAAGATAGAATGTCTCTGCAAACCGCACACACCACCCTGCATCCTCTGCCACCCTCTGCACTCACTCCTTACATCTCAAAACTCCTCGTCATTGTCAAGGTATTAGCGGTTAATGGGGATTTCCCCATTGCTAATATTTGTGCTAGTTTGGCGCACGGTTCTTATTATATTGAACGCACTTTTATTACGACTCAACACATATTAGGGATGTGACGTAGTGGAGGTTAGGCAGTCGATATTTAGTTACACCATAGATTTTGTAGTGAGAAGACGTACGTTGTAGTGAGAGAGAGATATTAAACGTATGTTGTATGTTTGTATGTTTGTATGTTTCACTTTTTGGCATTCAGTTACACAATCACGGAAAAAAACAAATAAAGGACGGGGACCAAATTTTTCAGGACGGTTCCTTTTAACTTGCATATGGTTTTAGTATAGTTTTTTGTAATTGTCCCTTTTGCGCGAAAGCTGTAAATAAAATAAATCAGAAAATGTACAGACAAAGAGAAAAAAAATATATCTTATTTCCATATTGAACAACTTTAGTCGGACGTTCAAAAAGAGTTATTTTTGGTGCATTATTTTTTTCCAAGAATTTATTTTGAGCGGTGCGCTTTCAAAAATCTTTTATTGTCGAATTACGGTGTGCACATTTTCGTGTACGCATCTTATATTGCGTTGTTATTTTATTATAATAACATTCATATTTGGTTTGGCTTTGCGGTAGGAAGCAGTGGCCTTTTTGCGGGTACTTTCTTTATATTATATATGGGTTAAAACTATTTCATTACATGTGTCACACATAGTATGCAATGGCGTAGCTAGAACTTTTGCCGCCTGGGGCGGTCTCCAATGTGCCGCTCTTTTTAGGGACCGTCCATAAATAACGTCACGCACCTGGGGTGGGGAGGGGAGTCATACACTTGTGACGATGTGTGACGAGGGGGTGAGTTTGAGAAATGTGACGTCACGTCAAAACGCACAACTTTAAATAAAATTTCCACTTAAATATTGATTACCGATACTTTATTTAAAGGCGTTTTCGTAAAAACGCTTGTCACGATACTAGAGTGCAGCCTTGTACTAAAAACATGCTTAAATGACAAAAATTTGATTTGAAACATGCTCATTTTCAATTAGAAAATACAGCTTTTATGGTGGGGGTAGTCAAAACTTTATTGCGTCACATTGAAGTAAGGGGTCTAAGTTTTTGTGACGACGTGTGACGAGGGCGGAGGCGGTGAAAATCAGCCAAAATTGCGTGACGCCATTTATGGACGGCAAATTAGTAGATAATATTATGGTTTTAATAAATTAATAAACATGAATAAATAATTGTAATGGAAACGAAGTAAAGTCGGGGAACATGTTTACCATTGCATGCCATATTTATGTAAGCAGTAATAAAAGAGGCCACATAAGACGATATACCTACAAATACACATTTATAAAAATACACTATAATTTGGTAAAGGCCACAAGAAAGTTATTGAGTTCGCATGTTCCCACCCCCCTCCCTCCCCCCCAATGAGACAAAACATATTCCAATTTTACACCAAAGAACACATTATCAATTACTATTATTTTATTTTATATTTATAAATAAATGATTTTTTACAAAGAAATTGTACACATTAGTATTTAATCATATTTATACTTTATACATTTACTTTTCTAACTTTCAGAATAGAAAAAAACGTGCTATCAAAATTTAAATTATTTGTAATATCTTGTTCTATGGACAATATTGCAAGATTTTGTTGTCGCTCATTGTGGAACGAAGATAATTTTTATCAACTTCACTTTGGAGAAGCTCCTTTCACAACTAGCGACACTGATAGCAATTGTTGAAAAAAATTCATAGCAAAATTACAATGTTGAGTACAGAATTTTCCAATCTTACTGTTGAATAAATTTTAATAGATCAAGAGGGCCTTTCCCCCAATTTTTCTAACATAATGCCTCTTCTTGTAGTGTAGATACAGCTATAAAACCTGGAGCCTTTTTCTTTCAATATTGAACTGTTCTTTATCAATGCCAATAAAGTGCTTTATTTGATGTTCAAATGATTCATTTAGTAGGTTACATGGTATTATATACGAATATTTTCTTGCAAGGACTTGCAAATCATTAAAGCGTTCTTTTATTTTCTGTTATAATTCCATCCAAGGCTAAAACATTTCCTGTTCCACTTCTCGTTCTAAAGATAGAGCCACGTCTTCTTAATTTTTCCCACTCATATTTTTTTCTTCTTCTAACTCAGCGTTCAGTTGATATCTACAACTCTTCACAAATTGTTTTGACTGATATAACAGCGTTTTGTATTAGCACATCTCTTTGTTTCGAGCAATGGGTTTGCATTAATTTAAAAAATGACGGGTTCCAAGAAATTGAGATGACACAGAAAAGAAAAAGATTGCATTTAATTGAGTAAAATATCTTATCTAATTTTACTTCAGATGTCAATTTTTCCAAGATGCTTGAAATTTTAAAGTATGTCTTTTTCAAAATTATTTAAGCCTATAGTGGTGTTTATCAACGGAGAAATTTGAATATTTTCATGCTCTTGCCCTAAATCTTAATAAATTTCCATAAAATAGACAAATTCAAATTATTTACACATCACTTTAATTGGATAGGCGTAAAATTGCTTAATGAATAACAGTTTTTTAATGAAAAACACAAATTATTTGTGCTACTTTAATTCAATAAAAACAAAATAAATTTAATTTTTAATAACGTACCTTACAATAATTTTCTGAAAACTCAAACAGTAATAAAAATTACTCTTATTTTATATAAATTACTACTTGCAAATTAAAAACAATATTTGAACCACCATGAATTATAGGTACTTGTTCGAGCATCATTCTGCGAATGTCTAAATCCCACGGAAAAACCATCGTGGCGATATTAATAGCCCATTATTGGGCCCAGCGGTGATGTGTTTTTTGTGTAGTTTTCTTATAAAAGGCTCATCTGGTCGTACCGTATAGAGCTTAATTTTCCAAACAAATCGATATATTTTTTGAGAGATTTTAAATTGTTGAACAGTTTTGCGTTACTTATAACATCCACACAACTACTATGTAATCAAACAAATGTTGTGGTAATCCGTTAATTAGGAATAGAAATTATGAATATTTTTGTTTCACCTTGGTTTTCCCCCTTCAAAAGAAAAAGGGTGGTTGTCGGAATAGGTTGCACTTTTCAAATGCCCACAAATGCCGCGCCTAAATGCGTGCCGCCCGAGGCAGACCGCCCCATCGCCCCCCCCCTCTAGCTACGCCACTGAATGTATGGGATTTATTTTTAAATTAAGAGTTTTGTTATGTTGTTTAAAAAGCATCAATGACCTTAAAGTGCATATAACGGCCTTTGGGGCTATGCTGTAATTTTTTTTTACATAACCTAAACAAATTTACAGTTTCAACTTTGTCTACCGGACTTATAAACAGATGTATATTAAACTCAATACAAGTGAACTTAAAAGCACTAGGTCGTGCTGCGTATTTAATATATCATGGTCATTCCTTTGTAACCGGAATAGCAAAAGCAATTTTAAAAATAAATTGTTAGTCATTGTTACCCATAAAAAGCCAATGCATCTTTTTTTGGGTAAATAATTGGTTTATTTTTCAGAAACTAAATCTGGTGTTTTTTTGTGCAGTGGCGGATTTAGGTTTGTCTTCGTGGGGGGGCGAGGAGAATTTCAAGGGGCGCCGCAAAAAATTTTTTTATTCATGCACTTAGTGCAAATATTTATAGGTGCTGAAATAAAATTCATTTGTCTAAATTGCTGGTTCTGCAATGAAGATTAGAAATTTGATATGAGATTCACTCTTATTGCTATATTTTATGTTAAAAAACTTTTCTGCTCACTTTAAATGTGAGTTTTACTTTAACTTTAATACGTTTTCATCTTAAGAGACTGCTGCAGACAAAAAGAAACATCTAGTCTTAAGTAGATATGGTTAATCAATTGAATTTATGAAAATGGTAGTTAATTTGGGGGCTGTTATTTGTGACGAAATCTAAATTTCTCATAATCCTTTGTTTTCACTTTCAATTGCTGAATATCCTAGCAGACATTAACATAGAAAACTCAGCATAATAAGTTTATAGTCTTTGGGCTAAATAAAACTTCTAAAATGTTTTTATAATGAGGTAGAATTTAATTAAATTTTTTATATGCCTCCAATAGTTTGTTGTACTATCTGCAAGATGACTCATCAGTTTGTTCAGCTTGCCATAAATAGCACTGACAGCAACTCAAACAAATAACTAAGTGACTAAGTGTTAAATAATAAATGCTGTGTTGATCATTCAAAGTACATTATTTAATATTATTTTTGTTTACATCAAACCATTGCAATGAATCTCTTCAATATACAAACAATTGCTTTATATTCAGGAGAGTAATAGGTCACAAATAAAACAAAATATAATGTATTTTTAAAAATGTTAATAATTAATAAAAGGCCTAAGTAATTAAAGAAATCATATATCATATACGTATTATATGCATATATCATATGTAGGATAAAAAGATGACAGTAAATTATGAACTTAGTTTCAAAGAGAACAACTTATTTTTACTAATAAAATTTTAAGAGCTACTGTTTTTAGTTCTTGTAATACTTTTCTATCTGAAAGAATGAAATGAGAATTTTATCTGGCAAAATGGTTCAGTTTAAGACCAGGTAATCTGATGCTACAAATAATAAAATATTTAAAAAATCTTTTTTTAAAAGGACGCGCTTTTATTTACATATAGAAAGTGCACTAAAAAGAAGAAAATACAAATTTTCAATCCGTGAACCTATCGCTTGCACATAAAAGCGTGGGGCGCCCATCACAACTCATTTCTTATTGCAACTACTCTTTTGCATATAGATAAATTTTTCTAATTAATATGATAGTAGCATGTATATGATCAAAGTTGTGAAACTTTAAATGTTTATTAATATTCATATAAATTTGTATTTATCTTTCGCAGCTTTGTACATGATTGCGAGTTGTGATGAGGGCCCCACGCTTTTATGTGCAAGCGATAGGTTCACGGATTGAAAATTTGTATTTTCTTCTTTTTAGTGCACTTTCTATATGTAAATAAAAGCGCGTCCTTTTAAAAAAAGATTTTTTAAATATTTTATTTTCTACTTTTTAGTAACACAATTTTTTAATCAATTTTTTGACATAATCAACTCAATTTAATTAGTCAAACTTCGTTGTCTATAACTTAAATGTGATAGTGGTAAAAAGATAGATTATTAATTACAAATTTATGTATTTAAAAAATAACAGTTTCCCCAACTGAAAATTGAACCCAGTACCTCCAGGTCGAAAATCCATTAAGCTAACAATTGGGCCAACTAGGCTACACAAATACCAGTTGTTCCTCTTGTATTATCATGTCAATTTAGATTTAGTTTCGAATTACTGAGCTGTTTAACACCTGGAATGTCGTCATCCATGGCTGGTTGTGAACTCCGGTGACATTCACGTGAAAGTCAAGAATAGCACGGATACAGCTTATATATAAAGATAAACGTAAAAATGCATTTATTTAATTACGGTACATTCGATCGATCTGAAATTTTGATACAATGTATTGTCATCCAAGATCTATCTGTGGTAAAATTTTGAGATCTCTAGTACCATCAGAAGTGGTTTAATTTTACGTTACAAGATTTGACGGATACAACATACAAACAGTGTGAGTTAAATAAAAGCTTGTAATGAAAAACACAGAGACTTTGGTGGAGTGGATTGGTCAGGATTAGTAACACACACACAAAGAGTGCCAATAATATTATACTTATAAATAAACTAAACAATTTACTTCAGAATTTTAAAAAAAAATTTATCACTGAAAGTTTGAGCATCAAACTTTGGGAAAATTTATGAACTTTACACAAACAATTATTGTAAATTCCTTAAATAAACATTCAAAACTCTAATAAGAATGCAGGACTAAATACAAACCATGGATAAGCA
Source organism: Ampullaceana balthica (assembly GCA_944989445.1). Classification (NCBI taxonomy): domain Eukaryota; kingdom Metazoa; phylum Mollusca; class Gastropoda; family Lymnaeidae; genus Ampullaceana; species Ampullaceana balthica. The sequence continues at coordinate 60,576 of CALYLW010000119.1, forward strand.
TATGACGCAATATTAGTCTGTATAGAAGGAGCGTCTGTAACAGATAAGATAAGAAAGAGCCGTGAGCCCTATATAAATTGCTTTCTACGTGATTTCATTTTAGCAAAACGATTTATCGTTGATTCATAGTCAACTTTCTCAGCTAGATCACGTTCAATTGAAATTAATGCCAATGCAGACTGACGTTCGTTTGTCATTGTTGAGCGCAAATAATTTTTGATGAGTTTCAATCTACTGAAACATCTTTCAGCAGTAGCACTGCTAACAGGAAGAGTCATGTAAATTTTATAGAATATTGACAAATTAGTGAGACCCGATGCCATTAGTTTTTCAGTCAAGAATGGCCTAACCTTTTTAAGTTGTAGTGTACTAGCGGAAGGTTATTGTATTAATGCATACAAATCTTATATTCTACGATTGCTTCTTCAAGGTTAATGTCGTGTTTGTAAATTTTGCATAAACTTTGAAAAGAATCTTTATTTTCTTACAACATTTGTGATGGATCAATACAATAGAAATAAGTAACTGTGCACCAAAATTCATTAAATCGATCATCTATTTGTGTTACAAGTGAATCCAAGATAGTGACGTACGTTTCAGATTTAAAGCGTGTAGTTGGATCATCAGCCCTTACATCACTGCTAAGTTCGCCTGTCATGCTTTTCGTTTTTGCAATTCGCTTTTCTTTAAATTCTGTTTTAACATCTAGTTTGGAACCATTTTCGTTAATAAATGATTTGACATCTACATTCAGCATTTCAAAAGCTTCATCGCTTCTCATATCAACAAACTTATTTTGTCCAACATCGATCAATTGTTTTGCAAAGCCATTGCAATTAGTTTGATAACATGACGATAACTTTTGTACAAATAGCATCAGAAAAGCAAAAGAATATTTTGTTGTTAAAACACATAGTCACATAGCTTCTGCTCTGACACTTCCTTTCTATTCTGTTGATTCCCTTGAATCAAGTGTGGCTAGAATAGCAGAGAATGATCCAACAACTGCATGCTTACGGCGTGCACATTTTGTATCAGAAAGTCGTTTCAGAGTATCTACTGTTGATTCATATTGATATTTCTGGTATTCTTTAAGAGTATGTAGACGTGGTAAACTAGATGAAAGGCATGCATACAACCAGAGCCGTCTTTACACCAGGTTGGGCCCACGTGCAAAGAAATAGTGTTGGGCCCGCAGGAATAAAAGACGTATATATATAATATATATAACTAAACATATTCCCATGGGGCCCCTATGCTCGTGAGCCTCCGGGCAAATGCCCATCGGGCCTATGCGTTAAGACGGCCCTGCATACAACCTTAAATATGCGCCAAAAACAACTGTATACCACTGTTTACAGACATTGCTTCGATAGTAACCAAATTCAAAACATGGGCACAATAATTGGGTGAAAGTTTCTTTATATGAGTTTAAAGGCCACTCTTAATTCCAGAGTATGCCTGTCCTCGACAGAGTGTGAAATCAATATTTCACTTTTTTATTTCCGTTAAAATCTTCTCAGCAAATGCGGGAGCATTTTTTATTTATGAGGGCGCTTATGAGGTTTTACATAATGCATTTCACTCATTCTCTCACTCATAGATCTCAGTTAACTTTTATACCAAAAACCCGCCCCAAGTTTTTAGTCATATTAAATCAAAGTACATGAACTTGAATTTATAAGTTTTAAATCATTTTCTTCTTTTTAGTACACTTATAAAAACTTGGTTTTTTAAAATCTTTTTTTTTACCTCTATTTATTTTTATTGTGGCTTTAACGTGGGCTAGATGCCACGCCCCTCAGCTTGTGAGGCGAGCGCACTATTTGCTATTCAGCCGCTGTTTACCAAAGTATAAAAGCCTATAAATCTCTCCACAACATGTCCTGATTTTAAAACTGAATGTAAAGAAACTGACATCTGATCAATTCTAAATATATCAATGGTTGATTCAATAATTAAAGAAAATAATTGTGCAGACTTAACTTAATTATCAATTGTCGCCGATAATTCAGATGCGAGTGATTGATTTAAACCAGATATTACCGTCTCATCCCTTGATATTCAATTTTTAGCAAGCAATTTGGTGTTGATTACAAGTTTCGTGTTTAGAAATCATTTTTTCTGCTCTTGTGACACCTTTTTGGTGTTCATCGAGGGCGTCTTTAGGGGGGCGCCAGTTTAGACCCAACAGGGGCGTGGGGGGGGCAAGCCGCCCCCCCTGCCCTATAGCTAAATCCGCCACTGGGGGGGGGGTGTTGAAACATAATTTACAAAATATGATGTCTCATCAGAAAACATGATCCAAAACATAATTGCATTCCTATTTGAAATTATAAAAAATTTCATTAAAGCCTTAAATTTAAATCGTATAATATAGAGACAAATATATACAAATTATATATCATTTCCATATTAAAACTTCTATACAGAGATTTAAAAAATAACCGGAATAACAAAAGCCATTTTACACGCTTTTATTTAAGTCGCACTGTATGTTGTATCCGTCCATCCATCCATCTATCCATCCTTCCTTCCTTCAAATCTTTTAACGTAAAATTAAACCACTTATGATGGTCCAAGAGATGTCAAAATTTCACCACAGATAGATCTTGGATGACAATGCATTGTATCAAATTTCCAGATCGATCGAATGTACTGTATTTAAATTAATGCATTTTTAGTTTTTAGCTTATGTCTATATTTCTTTCTATTTCTCACTCAATGCCTATCGATACAGTAATTTTCAAGGCGAGGGCGGGGATGCCAGAACCAATGAAAAAATGGGGTCAGGTCTTCTCCAGTCAATCGGCGTTAGGTGAAAATGTGACAATGTGCGTTCATGGCCTGTGCGCACGTGGTTTTACTATGGGTCTGTCATGCAGAAACTGACAATGTTTACATCACGTGTTTAACAACTCAGTAATACGAAACTAAATCTAAATTGACATAATAATGCAAGAAGAGTAACAGGAGTTTCGATTATTCAAACATTCCCTTTTATCAATTATGTCCCCTTCTCACACTCAGATTTTAAAAAAAAATTGAGACTTAAAAGTAGAAAATAAAATAATGTAAAAAAATCATTTTTTAAAAGGACACGCTTTTATTTACATATAGAAAGTGCACTAAAAAGAATAAAATAAAATAAAAAATTTCTATTATTACAGGTGAAATTTTGAACCTATCCACCTATTAAAGTAATACCCTTTTCGAATAGCATGTTAAGTTTCATAGCACTCTTTATATTACGTAAAATTATCTCAGAATTAAAAAATTTCATTTTTCATATGTATATTTCGGACAAATTGTAAGTTGCAATCTTAAGAGTAAGCACAGCACACAATTTAGTTATATTATAATCCGAAGATCGAACTTAAATCGTTGCATAGATTTACACACTTAAGTAATAATTATTGGCATATTTTCATCTACGTAATAAACCTTTTGAGGCAGTACACTCCCGCTTCAAAAGTGCGGGTATATTTCTAGTTAAGTAATAAAAAATATGCTATTAAAATCTGCAAAACTGAATTCTTTATTTAATTGTCATTAAGAAACTATTTCATATTGTTCTCAGAATTAATGGCACGTTTATCTTTGTGTTAGTTCATTTCAGACGAAAAGAAATAGTCGTATATCCGGATGATGACAAAAAACCACGGCTAGGCCAAGGACTGAATAAGACTGCTGAGGTCACTCTGGAATCAGTTTGGCCACTAGACAAGCTCACAAAAACTCCTATCAAGGTAAAGAAACACAGCAACATAGAAAAATATCTTTGATATAGAAACATTGATACGAGTTCATGCATACAGAAAGATAATATATAACATTTCATTTGGTAAAGAGAGATCTCTAAAACTTCATTCATAAGGTACAGAAAAAAATCTCCATCAAGTGTGTATCCAAAGAAAGATACACGATATATAAACTTAAAGGTAATAAAGAAAGGTATTATCTGAAGATTTGGTCATGTAGAAAGTGAATACCTAAAAATTGGTTCATAAAAAATAAAGACATCTGAAATTTATTGATGCAGTTTAATTTAGAAAGAGGACATCTAAATCTTCATGGGTATAACATGAGGACATTTACAAGTTCATTGATGTAGAAAGATTTTTTTAAAAATATTTCAAATGTTGTCTGAGAGAATGGTTTACTCAACAGAAACCAAATTTGTGGCATTGGGTCAGAAATGGGTTGATTGCATACTTGACACTCTGGTTTTCCATTTTACTTTCACCCCACGTTAAAAGCATTGATAATTAATAAGAAATATATCTATATAATTTACCAAAGTGAGCATGTGCAAATAAGCATGACGAATGACCCTCGCTGTGGTTCGACCGATCGGTTTATGGTTTGGCAATCGGAGGGTGTGGAGAGAGGGGCAACAATGATTCTTGCGTTCAGTTGCGTTGTTCCTTCACGGGTTAACATGTGATTCGTGGTGTTATCACGTCCGCCTTACACGCGGAAGGTCCTGGGTTCAAGCCCCAGGGAAAACATTATTTTTTTTACATTTTTAAAAATGTGTTGGTGCTCGTTCTTTTCCCCTTTTTTTTGCGAACATGGTTGACCCTCACTAGGGTCGGCCAATCATAGTTTATGGTTGGCAAGCTAGGGTGGTGAAGGATGGTGGGCAGGTAGATAACCGCAGTGCGATTGTCGTGAGACCAACATTGCGTCGGTGGTCCCCCCACCGACGTTCACTCTCGAATTTTTTATTTCTTCGTGTTGCAGTTTTTGTCCATTCTTTCCCCCATTCTTTGCACTATCCATGAGCAAGTCTGCGGCGAATGCTACGCCGCAGGACGTATCTAGTAATTATAATTTAATGAAATATTAATTTAGAAAATTTAAGAGATTTTAAAACAAATGCATGAGAAAAATTCTCCAGATCTCATGTCTAGAACACAATACCAATGAGTATGTCTGGAACAGAATAACCTCCATTGCGGGTCCCCATAAAACCATTATAGAGACAAATAAGAGGTCAACAGCGGAAAAGCTGGCTTGACAACGTAAATGACTGGACAGGACTAAGATTGAATGAATTATTGGCCGCCGCTCAATATATGCGAATGTGGAGATCGTTGTCTGTTCATGTGGCCATGTGCTCCCCCAACGACCGCAACGATCACGGGACTGATGATGATAATGAAGGGACGTTTATGAGTTAAAACCAATGACATGGACTGAAGTAAAGTTGTATTTCATTAGCTTTGATATGTTAGTGTTTCCAGGAAAATCATTGCTGATGATTTTTATCTTTGACAACGTGCAAATTAATTCAAATAATTCTAAAAGCAATTCCAACTTGATTATACAAATTAGTAATAGAAAGCAGAAGTATTTCAAAAATTTGCGTCATTATTATAATTGTTTACACGAATTTAAATTGTGATTATTTATCTCAAAGACTTTTAAAGTTATCATCCACAAATGGTCCACAATATATTTTAATTTTACGAAAAGAGATCTTCTTAACTTTGGACTTCTGCATTTCGCATTAAGTATTTCATTAAGCCACAGGTTACCCAGCCCTGGTTTAAAATTATCAATATTAATGTTAACTGTTCTGATAAGTCTAGAAGCCATTCTAAAACAAGCAATGCTAATTTTAGCTGTATTGGGTCGAAAACAATATTAATGTTAGCTGTGATGGGTCTAAAACAAGTAATGTTAATGTCAGCTGTGATAACTCTAAATCAAGCAATGTTAATGTTAGCTGTGATACGTCTTCAACAAGCAATGTTAATGTTAGCTGTAATAGGTCTAACACAATCAATGTTAATGTTTCCAGAATCCAGAGATATTAAATCTAATCAACTACACAGCCAAGATTAAGGCCATCACTGAAAAAATTGGAGCAAAGTTCATAGACTACAGGATGGAGACGGGCTCTTGGGTGTTTGAGGTCAGGAGTTTGTTTTTATTTGTTGTTTTTTTAAATTAACATATCAACCAGCATTCTGGGGACGAGGGTGTGTTGGTAAAATAAGAGCTGATGGTCGTACTCTCCGTTAACTCGTGCTTACAAAGGCAGTTTGATGTTTTACAATTGCTGTTTTGTTTATTTTTTTTTCTTTTAACAACGGATATTTTGCTCTTAGATATGTTTATTTTAAAAAGAATTGTTTGGACCCGGAGGTATGGTGGTCAAGTGGTCAAGTATCTGTGTCCTCAGGAATTTGTTCCCGTGGCTTAACGGTGTCCCTGAGTCAACCCATTACCTGACATGATTTGCGGTAAATAAAGGCGGTGGGCACGGCACCACACATTCTCCCCGTATGCCGTGGCCTGTGAACATTGCTTCACTTGCCCAACAGGCTAGCATAATCTTTACAATATATTTGTCATAAAGAATGTTGGACGAAATAATCTTCTGTATAGGAGCGTATGTAATGTATTTTAAAAAATAAATAACGCTGTGTAGCGTTGTCTGAGCATTTTGATCTTATACTTATATGAGGGTGGGTTGAATTTTACCAAGGAATCCGTAAATGAGGATATGAATTTTTTCAACCCCAATCCCACTTCTGTCATTATCAATATCATGTAAGCTTTGTCCAATTAACGTTGTGTGTTTGTTTTTATAACCCTTTAGCATTTTTTGGTCCTGTTTCGCTTTAATAAAAATATTATTTTGCATTCTTATCAGGTCAGTCATTTCTGATAATACAGTCTTCTGAAGAACTCTGATTGTTCTTTTGATGAGGATAAAGTCATTGGACGTGATAAATCTAACCACCTTGGTCAAAAGCCATTTTCAGTATGAAACATCTTCATTTATATCAAAGAGCCATTTAATTACCATGTCTCTTTGTACAGTTTATTCCAAACTTGTTTAGTATAGATCAATTGTACGTTTGCAAATTATCTTTATTTGTATTTGCAAAATATTAGCTAAAATTGTAATGTCTATCAATCAATAAATTATTTCTGATATTTCTTTATTAGACATAGGATCGAGTAAACTAAAAATTTCTTTCATGTGTTACTGCTGAGAGTGACATAGAAAGAAAATTTATTTTGTTGATACCGAAAGGAACAGACTTTTAAAGATTTTAAAACAATGTCTTGATGATATGCAGCGATTCTAAACGAAACATCGATCATAGTTTTAAAGCCCAAGTGTCAGTTTTACGAATCTCAGTCATGTTCTTTCCTTCTTTGTCTGTCAGGCTGGGAAATTGCACGCTAGATCTGATATATAAAAATTTTATGCTAATGTCACTTTTTTCGATAACTATTTTTTGTGTAGAAAATAAATATTTTGGTTGTCTTTTACGTTTGTGTACTGCATGACTTCACGCATGATAAACACGAAATGATATATATATATATATTTATATATATATATATATATATATATATATATATGTGTGTGTGTGTGGCAGTGTGCCCTATATATTAGTTATAATAATTATTTTGTAGCTACAGGGTATTGTCATTTACAATTTTAGAATCCTAGCAATTTTAGAACCCCTGTCTCGAGTGGTCAGTAACGGGACATAATATAAGGGCCATGACCCAGATTCATACCTAGCTCTTTCCCTTTAAATTTCCTGAGTAGAGGTCAAGGATGGGCCACTGGTACCACAATGCCAATTAAACAATTGGGTCACCAATGGTACCTGCATACGCCATCACGCATTAAGTCTTGTGGGTCAGCGTAACAGCCAATGGGAAGTGACCCGTGACGGTGGTGAGGGGGCTGAGAATAACTGGAACTTGGAGAGCTGCGCTCTTGTGTGAGAGAACGGCCTAAGTGAAAGTTGTGTAGAGCGTAGTGGTTAGGGATGAGTAGCTTACTTATACGTGTTCACTGTGTCATGTTAGCTTAGAGAGAATTCAGTAAACATTACATACAGCTATAGTCCTCTACTTACCTGAATTGTGTTATTTGTTTTATTAGCGGAACAGTTAGTCTTATTTCAACTAACAATATACAGCCACAACTCGGCTACATACATACATATATATAAAATAATATATATATATATATATATATATATATATATATATATATATATATATATATATAAATTATATATATATTTTTCTTTCTTTTTTGTTTTCTTTTTTGTGTATGCAAGTATTGTACTGAATGGTTATGCAGCCCGGCATCGTGAGTTCGCAGTTATCTGGTCCACTTTGAACCGAACATAATTTTTTTCAAAAACATAACTTATACAATAAATTATTTATATTCAAATCACAAAGGGAATTGAACTCATCAGATGCTCTATTTATCTTAAGCGGCGGGAACATAATTACAGTTTTATTTTTTTTTAATTTATCTTCTCATCTGGGTTTTCTTCCTGGTTTTATCTTTTTTTTTAAATTGATTTTTTTTAATTATAAAAAATTATCATTAACCAAGGTGAAATATAAAGGGGTTTTGATATTAACAAAATATTCCTTATGGGCCGTGACACTAAATTCGTTGTTTTTTCCCTCTATAATTATCATCTATTGTGTGTAAATTTTGCACATACCTATTGCAAAGATAGAATGAAGGCTTAAAATAAACTGCAGACTTCACTGTAAATTGTAACTGATGAAGCTTCGCTAAAAAGTAGTACATATAATCTCCATAATATAACGTGGGATGGGGATAGTAAGATTTTCCTTTTTAAAATAAAGACTGTAAAATCATATTGACATTTAAGAAGCCCCACAAAGGCCACACACATAATAAAAAAATTATAATGGTTTATATGAAATATATTTAAATATAATTAATTAGTCACTTTTTTGTTATCGAGGATAAAAGTGAAATACAGTCGGACCTCGCTAAGTCGAACTTCCTTAAGTCGAAAACCTCCCAAAATCGAATTAATTGTTAGGTCCCGGCAAAATTTCATCAGACTAATGTATTTTAGATCTCCTTAACTCCAAGATTGTTGGCTTTCAACCTCTCTTAGTCGAATATTCCAAGGCGTTTGGGTTATTATTCTGAAGTGACATTTCAGAACATGTGTTCCGTAGAGCGACGAAAATGGACGTAAAATCTTATCTTAGTGCACTGCACGAGAGGTTAAGCGACCCTTGCAAGTACAAAAAAGACAAAGACAAGAAAAAGGGGTGGTAACTATTGATATTACTGTATATAAATTTAATTTAAGTTTTGCTATATTTTGGTAAATAAGGTATCAGTCAGCACAATTAAAGCCTTCTATTCATGTGGGAATTTTGAAACTTTGTGATAATTGACTGAGGAATTAGGCTGTCATTAGTATAGAAAAAAAAGTTCAAAGTGGACCAGATAACTGCGAACTCACGATGCCGGGCTGCATAACCATTCAGTACAATACTTGCATACACAAAAAAGAAAACAAAAAAGAAAGAAAAATATATATATAATTTATATATATATATATATATATATTGATTATAACCTAAACCAACGCATTCTAAATCCACTTCATCACTTTTAGTACATACGTTATACCACCACACCTATACTAACATCAGATCAACAGCCAAACTCTCGCTTTTTTCCCCCCCTCCTAAATTTGTCTAATTAATTATAATATATACTAATCCATTCCTGATGTAAACTATACCATCGACTGCCCCCACTATGTTATTTGAATTAAATTCACCACCAACAACATCTGTCTAGCAGAGTACCCCAAATAAAATACATCGCCTAACAACCTGAAACACATAAAAACCGTACTTAAAACCCTTAAATACGACCATTCAACAAATAAAATACAATTCAAAATAAATAAAAAATAGCTTGAAAACCACTTAATAATTAAATGAGAAATAAATAAAAATATTTTGAGAACCACTCAATACATAAAATAATTTTTTTTAAAAATAAAAAGTTAAAAATTAAATAAAAAATAAAAAAGGGGAAGTCACTTAAACATTAAATACAAATACAGGATTATCCCCCTTTAAACACCAGAATATATCCCAAGAACATACGCACTAATGAACTTATAACAACATGATATCCTAATTAACAAAATTAACATAATTATCATGACAGCCTAATTAACTTGTCTAAGATAATTAATATTTTGTATAACAACATGACATCTAATTAATTACCGCGCGCCGCCGCCGGTAAGGGCAACAGCTGTGGTGACGTCATCCCCACTGTGGGCCACCGCCAAAATGCCAACTGTTTGAGCCCTTCTATACTACTGTCGTATGCTTGCTTCAGATCGAAGAACAGAGCAACGATGTGATTCCTCGTCAGTGGTTCATTTATAATTGACTGTATTAAACGGAGAGCCTGATCCATCGGTTGGCGTCCCTCTCGGAACCCAACTTGAATATTAGGAATGCTTTTGGACTTCTCAAGGAACCAGTAGAGTCGAGCGTTCAAAAACCGTTCAGCTACCTTTGACAAACACTACGTGAGGGAGATTGGCCGGGGATATTGTTACTAAGTTAGTACACAATTGTCAATATAACGAGGTTTAACAATCGTGTTGGAAATGATGTTCTCATATTTTTATAATGTCTAAACTCTATTTCGGTTAATTAAACTACAATATTGAAATTATTTAATGGCCACAACCCTGCAATAAGGATATTAGTAGGATGTGATTGCAATCAAATTGTGTAGACATATTAGTAGGGTGTGATTGCAATCAAATTGTGTAGACATATTAGTAGGATGTGATTGCAATCAAATCGTGTAGACATATTAGTAGGGTGTGGTTGAAATCAAATTTTGTAGACATATTAGTAGGGTATGATTGCAATCAAATTATGTAGACATATTAGTACGGTATGATTGCAATCAAATTGTGTAGACATGTTAGTAGGGTGTGATTGCAATCAAATTGTATAGACATATTTTTGTTTACAAAAATAATTTATTAGTGAATGAATGAGTTTAAAAAAAAACTAAACAAATTCTTATTGCTGAACTCAGTCCTCTTATTTATGGTTGAAGTCCTCTTAGAATATACACCAAAATAATGTATTTCTGGTTGGTGTGCTCTTAGAATATACAACCAAATAATTTATTTTTATTTTCAGTATTTTAGTAGAAAATTTAATTTTTTTTCGTTGTTTTCTGATTTCACTTTGAGGCTCACTCATACACTATTACACTATTAATTAATCATTTTTTCAATCCTCATATGAGCGTGTCAAATAGGGGTGGGAAACTCTCTGTAAATAGATTTTACGTAATATTTTAACGTCTCATTCAATTGACAATTGTATAAATATGAATTTAGGGTTGTATCATTTACTTTGAAATGAACTATTTATGGTATTTTATGGCGCATTTTAATTTTAACAAATAGATAAATATTAACACCATTTTATAGAGTAGAGTTATTATTAAACTAGCGTATCACCCGTCAGAAATGACGGAAGTTTTTAAAATAAATACACAGATTAAAAAAATAAATAATCCAGAATTTTCATTTATTTTATTTATTTTTATTTGATTCATTTATTATCATATTGAACAATTTTATGCGGAACGTTCAAAAATGTTATTTATAGAGCAGCACTATAAAACAAAATTGATCTCAGCGTCAACTAACACCATTAAGAAAAATAAATAACTCCTAAAAACAGAGCTTTTAAAAATAAATCCCAACGCGCATAACTCAAAATACAGTATTGGAAGAAATAACCAAAAATAACTAGTTTTGAACGTCCGCGTAAATGGCGTAAACGTGTTCAATATGATTGGCTGTATGAGTCATATGTGTTTGAGGGACCAATCGCTATAGATGACCGAACAGAACGGACAGAAAGGACAGAAACTTGCCTTTTATTATATAGGATAGTGTGGAGGGTGTTTAATGTTAATCTGGAAACCAAAATAATTATGATTTTTAAGTCTATATATTCAACAACAATAAAAAAAAAGCAGAGTGATGTCCCTCAGCGTTACGGTAGGATAATTGAGGGTAAATATATATGTGACTAGTTTGTTCTGCGGCGCCGTAGAGCCTGCGGCACCCCCTTTTTTTAAGGGCGCCTACGGCACCAACCTTTTTCAAAAGCCCAACTAACTTATCCTTGTATGATAAATACGTAATATTAAACTTTCTTAAATGTACACAAAGTATTTATTAATAAGTAAGGTGTTTTTTTTTCTCAAAAGCCCAAGTAACTTATCATTGTATGATAAACACGAAATATTCCTGAAATGTAAACAAAGTATGTATATAATATTTTTTACAGTGCTAATCACCACACGATTTTTAAAGTAATTTTAGAAAGCAGCGCACCAAATTACTGCACACAAAAAATAACTCTTTGAGTCAGTCAGCACTGTTTACAACACACATGCTGACATCATAGGTTCGTGCGTTGTTTGGTTAATGTTAATCTGGAAACCAAAAGGATTATGATTTTCAATTCTATATTTTCAATTAGCGTTAGGCCACAGTGAGTGAGTCAGTCATACATAATTGAGCGTAAATATATATATATGATGATTGAAGGCAGAGTTTATCCTAATATCATTAACGTTTTGCTGCGAATAATGCATAATATAAATAAATATAAGGAAATATTGAACTTTCAGTCTAGTAAAAGGTCGAGTGTAAACACTGCCTCTATTGCTTTCATCACAGCAAGTCAAGAATTTTAATGTCAATTTACTTTTGAGGCATTTAATTATGTAACAAATATTGTTTAAAATATGTTTTGTAATGAAATTCAGTTGTTGTTTTTTTAAATTAAGAAAACGGAACTTTTTAGTATCTATTGTAAGACAATGCTAGAAGATATTGAGAGATAAATCCAGTTATTTGTTTATAGTTCTCGTCCTTAAATGACATCAAAAACAAGTGTTATGTGTGTTTAGACAATCTAATTATTCTATTTAATGTCAACCTTAATCTGCTCATCTACAAACATATTGATAGTTATAAAAATAGTGAAATAGGCAGGGAATAACATAGGACATATATGTAGTCGAATGGCAGGGAATAACATAGGACATATATGTAGCTAAGTGGCAGTGAATTACATAGGACATATATGTAGTCGAATGGCAGGGAATAACATAGGACATATATGTAGCCGAGTGGCAGGGAATAACATAGGATTCTCTTACCCCCGACATGTTTTGATTTAGATTAAAAGGTATCTAAGTCTTTAGTTCATTTTATGTTATAAAAAATAAAATAAAATGTGAAACTTGCTATAAGATAGAAAATTCATTTACTTAACCTTGCCTTTGTTGCTCCCATTTCTTATGACATAATGATACCTTTATGATTAGTATTAACACTAAGTTATTTCGACTCCTCATACAAATGCACGAGACCAAGCTAAAACATTTCTTAAAATCTCATATAATTAACTTGTAATATATAAAGATTTATATCATATGTTGTTTTTTTTAGATACGGCAAAGCACCTATTTTCAAAATAGCATTAAATGGTTGACATTTTTTTACATAGCGTTCATCTCGATTTATTTAAACTATAAACCATTTATCTAGAACAGTTTTTCATATTCTTTTATCTATTTTTATACAACAAGTTCATTGTAAACAAATATAAATATATTGATTCGTGAACCTAATGTAGACTCATTCTTAATTTCTCGGTATAGTCAATTGCAACAATTTATTAAGGCATAACAATTATCTGAAATTGCAAACATTTTATATTTGGGTTTCAAACAAACATATATTATATGTATATTGATTCATTTATTTGTGTATAGATCTATACGTATATTATATTTATTAACATATATATTTTTTATTTATTCTATTTTAATTTATATATCTAATTCAAATATGAGTGTGTGTTTTGTTAAAATGTTGTTATTAAAATATTACTATAAAATGCACATACAGTTTCAATGTTATAGATGCACAGATAGGACAAAGTTCGGATTTCTTTAGGATGGTGATAGTATTTTCTATTGAAATATATTGCGTTATAAAATAGGATGTGCAACATAATTGTTCTTCCTGTCAGTGTCGCACCACAAGGCACCAGTGCTGACGTATGCGATATTATATATTTAATTTGAAAAACAGAATATAGTATTAATAATAGCATTTTTTATTTGTTTAATGTATTAAACTATAATGTACAGTTATGTGAGAATTAGAACTAATAGTGTGTGCTACTTAAATGTTTTCTTGCATGAAGCTTATAAGAATTTATAGAAATTGATCATTTGAAGAACGAAACAAATTTTAATATGTTATTCATTTCATTTTTAATTACAACGATAAAATTTCAATATTTACTTTAAAAGATAAGCCAATCAACATGTTAAGCGGTGTGATGTCTTACATATGAGTTTGAAATATATTTAATCCTAGTGGCACGCCACTTGAACTCGATCCCTTTAACTAGGGATACAACGTCAATGAAAATGTAGGATTCTCCTATCACGATAAACAATTTTTTACTTTCAAAAAATGGCTCCATTGTTCATAGTATAATAATTTTAAGTGTTCCTTAAAAATAAAAATAGAAACTTTAATTAGAATTTCATAATTAGCCATTTAAATGTTGTTCACGTGACTTGAAACTTTATATTTATGTTATTATTTTCAAAAATAAAATTATAAACTTTTACACCTAATAAATAAAGCACATTATCAAACCAACAACTTCCAACAAGATGGAGTCATAAAAGTAGCAAACCATAGCTTGGAGCAAGGTAAACAAACTTCGTATACCTTGGGAGTGTGGTCAGTGTATCAGGGGGAACAGATGAGGACATCGAACGAAGAATTAATTTGGCGCGACAGGCTTTTGCCAATCTGAAACAGGTCTGGAGATCCACATACATCTCTGTCAAAACAAAAGTAAGCATCTTTAACACCAACATTAAAATGGTCATATTTTATAGATCCGAAACATGGCGAACGACAGAGACAACGAAAAATAGATCAGACTTTGTTAACAGATGCTCAGAAATATTCTGAAAATAAAATGGTTCGACAAGGTCGAAAAATGCAAACTGTGGGAGAGGTGTGGACAAAGAACAGTAGAACAACAAATCATGGAAAGAAAGTGGAGATGGATTGTACACACCCTTAGAAAAGATAACAGCAGGGCGAGACAGGCCTTATATTAGAACCTCCACGGGCAAACGACAACGCGGAAGACCCAAGCATACATGGAGACGGAGCATGTTAGACGAGGCTGGAAGAACTGGGAAGAGCTAGGAAGAGTTGAAGCGACTGGCAAGGGACAGTGTAGAGTTGTGAGCTTCGACAGAGGCCCTATGTTCCACAAGGAACTCAAATGAAAGATGATGATGATGAAGACGACGCAGTCTGTAAATATATATGCAGTAAGGTGTACACTCGCACCGCGCTGCATTATGCGCACCGCTCTGAGACGCACTATATAGAAATAATAGAAAGTGAAGAAAGAAGAAAAAACATGTTTCATTGTTGTGAAATCATATCAGCCTCTATCCTTTTTATTATTTTTTTCTTAGTGTTTTTTTATTTGTCTGTATGTTTGAATGTTGTTTTTTTTTGTACTATACATTTAATTTAGGTATGTCTCATTGCTCACTTCTTTGAACCACGTTCACTCACGTTGTTCTGATTTATTCGTGCTGCTGTTTGTGCCAGTTCTTTTCTCCCTTTTTTGCACTATCTATGAGCAACTCTGCGGCACTGCTGTCTTAATTAGAGAACATTGCGTTTTCATAAAGGACACGCAAAAAAATGGTTCTATCTGTCAGCGTCGCACCACAAAGCACAAGTGCTGACGTATTTAAGATAAAGTTTATCTTGAAAAACGTAGATGAGAGGATTAAAGATATCATCGTTAATTAAAAACAGTATTAAACTATGATTTATACATATATGAGACTTAGTACTAATAATGTGTGCTTCTTAAGTGTTTCTTTGCATAAAGCTTACACGAGCTTAACTATGTTAAAAATTTTCAGAATTTATTTTCGACTATATTTATACTTTTAAAACATTGTTCCACTAAAATTGGATCTAAAAGTAGAACATTACTCATTGTGCTATAACTTTTTCCGGTTATAGAAATGAACACCCCTATTGATGATTTTCGCTTTAATAATTTTAGATGTCTCTGATAATTAGTAATTGAAGAATCGAATAGCATGTGCCTATATTGTCAACAAACTTTGCACCCGAGATCCCTTGTGATGTCAAGTCCATGTAAAAAATTCTAAGTGAGCCAGTGCTTAGCACTTATCCTGATGTCAGTCTGATTGTTATGAAGTAGTGTCCACTAGGGTTCACTCTATTTGTCGTTGAATAAAAACAATATAAGGCAAATAGTAAAAAAGAAAAAGTAAAAAAATTACACGAGTTTATTATAGAAATATAACATTTCAAGAACAAAACACGTGTTTGTATCCGATTAATTTCAAAATTCAAAAAAACATCAAATTTATATATTTAATTTAAATGATATGTCTATCGGCGCATTTCAACTACACCACTTTACATACATTTTGCTTTTCTTATATTTTATCCTAGTGCAACCCCACTTGAACTCGATCCCTATAATTAGGGATACAATTTCGATGAAAATGTAGGATTCTCCTACCCCAGTAAAACTTTATTTAATTTTAAAAACTCATTTCATGCTTCATTGTATAATAATTTGAAGTGCTTATTAAAAATAGTAAATGTAATTATAATTTCATAATTAGCAATACATTGATGTTCACATCATTACAAAGATAATGTTATTTTTGTTTAATATAGAAAATTCGACACCTTATAAATAATCACGTTATAAACCCACACATTACTCAAATCTCACAGACTCTCTCTGTAATAAATAAATACAAAGTTAAATTATTCTTATTTGTTCTATTATCTGAATATATTTATAAAATGGAATGAAATCTGTATACAGGCCGGTACACTACCAGGGCTGTAGCGTAAATGATGATGATGAAGTGGTTAGATATAATTGCGTGTGCAAGTGTTTATGTATATGTAATATTTACTCTGCATTCTTTATTTTGTGTAGGTTATTAAAAAATGCGCGCGCGTGTGTGTTTGTGTGTGTGTTTATGTGTGTGTATTTGTTTGTTTGTTCTAATGATAGAAAATGGCTATGAAACCCGCAATTAAATTTCGATACGTAGCTTCTTTAAAGTTTTCACAAGATTATAATATGTGTGACTTGTACTATACAAGTACATGATCAACTATATGGACGTACTAATACAATTACATGATCAACTATATGGATGTACTAATACAATTATATGATCAACTTTATGGACGTACTTATACAATTACACGATCAACTTTATGGACGTACTAATACAATTACATGATCAACTATATGGACGTATTAATACAATTACATGATCAACTATATGGACGAACTAATACAATTACATGATCAACTATATGGACGTATTAATACAATTACATGATCAACTATATGGACGTACTAATACAATTACATGATCAACTATATGGACGTACTAATACAATTACATGATCAACTATATGGACGTACTAATACCATTACATGATCAACTATATGGACGTACTAATACAATTACATTATCAACTATATGGACGCACTAATACAATTACATGATCAACTATATGGACGTACTAATACAATTACATGATCAACTATATGGACGTACTAATACAATTACATGATCAACTATATGGACGTACTAATACAATTACATGATCAACTATATGGACGTACTTATACAATTACATGATCAACTATATGGACGTACTAATACAATTACATTATCAACTATATAGACGTACTAATACAATTACATGATCACCTATATGGACGTACTAATACAATTACATGATCAACTATATGGACGTACTAATACGGATTTTAAAAAATTATAATAAAGAACAGAATTATATATATTTATAATGATTGAAGTTTTATTGCATGTCTGACATGCATCGAAATCGCATTTCCTTTCGGTGCCGTCCTAAAAAGCACCGGTGCAGATCTATTTTATATTACGTTGTGCGTAAGTCTGCTTATGTGTCAAAATTAATAGGCCGAGCTGTGTATTTAGTTAACTTAGAGATGCACCGTTGCGTTAAAAGTCACTTGACATAGTATTATGGATTTGTATTACTTAAATGTTTTAGTTATAAAATTTAAATTTTTATTTTAAATTATTTAATGCTAAGGTAAAAAAAGATGTTTAAAATCAATTTATTTCAAATCCATGGAAAACTATGAAACTAATATATCTGTTTAAAACTATATCTATGTGTTGTAGATACATATAGTGTGTCATCATGGATTCAATCAGCATGATTTTCCTATTTAAGTGGCATGCCACTTAATTTCGCTCATTTTATAAATGGGAGAGTATTTCAATGTATTGTTTTGATTCTCTTGTCTGGTGAAAAGTCTGAGTTAAATTAGAAAAAGCTTAAATTATCAGTTCTTTTTTTCGATTTTAGATGTTTTTTCATGAAAATTAATAACTTTTGATACAGAGGAAAATTCGCTTTATTAACATAACCTTTTTGCCACAGTAACTAAAAATGATGATAATTCTATTTTAGTTTGTATAATTTATTAAAATATGCGTGTGCATTGTTAGATTAATTGTACCACAATATAAGTATTAAATACAGATATAGTTTCAATTCTATTGATGCATCGATAAGACAATTTTCGGATTTCTAAAGAATAGGAATATTTTTTTATTTTATTGTAGAACATTTTTGTTATCAAGTAGGACGTGCAACAAAATTGTACTTGCTGTCAGCGTTGCACCACAAAGCACTAACACTAAAAAATTAATATGAAATTTTACTTGAAAACCCGAGATGAAAAATTTATAGATAGCATCTTTATTTAAAAAAACAACTTTTAACACTTCTTTAAGATCTACTACTAAAAAGTTGTGCTACTTAAATATTTCCTTGCATGAAGCTTATACAAATTTATTAAAATATAACATTTGAGGAATGAAACATATTTTAATATCCTTATCCAGTGGCGTAGTTAGGGGGGGGTGCGGAGAGTACGATCCGCACCAGGCGGCACACATTTAGGGGGGTGGCATGTCTGGGCAGTTGAAAGGGACAGCCATTTCCGACAACCACTATTTTTATTTTGTAGGGGGGAACACGGGGGAAACAAAAATATTCCTACTTTCGAGTCGCAATTAACGGATTCGCACATTTGTTTGATTACATATAGTTTGTTATAGCTAACGCATAACAGTTCAGAAATTTCAAATCGCTGAAACATGGTATCGATTTGTTAGGCACCTTTTAAGCGGTATACGTCACAGATGAAAGAAAGAAAGCTACACTAAAAACACATCACCGCTTGGCCGAATATACTATTAATATCGCCAGTTTTTGCGTGCATTTTCGACACGCGCATATTGATGCACGAAATATATCCTAGAAGGCATGATGGTTCATATATTGTGTTTAACTTGTAAGACGTAATGTATTATATTACTGTTTCAGTTTTCAGAAATATATTCTGAAGTAATTTGTTGCAAGTAGAGTACCATCTATTTTTATTGCATTAGATTAGATCAAATAGTATGTGTTTTTCATTAAAATACTGGTTTTCATAAAAAAAATGTTTCGCCTATCCAATTAATTTATTGTTTATATAAATTTAATATGTCTATTTTACTGAAAATTACTGCAAATTTATAACAAGAATATGAAAATATTCAAATTTCTCTGTCAATAAACATAACAAGAGGCATAAATAATTTCGAAAAAGACATACTTTTAAAATACGAAGGGGACGATTTATTACTATAATATATAATTTAAAAAACATATCAGCAGGATGACAGCGGAGCGTCATTTGGAAATAAAAAGAAGGCAAGGGAGGAAATATAGAACACAAACATTGGAGCACTATTGAAATACGTCCCCCGCGAATCAACTGGTTCTACTTTTAATATAGATGCCTTAAGTTCTAGCGAAGAAGCAAGTTTCAAAGGCGACATACATTTTTTGTTACTTTTTTAAGCTCCTTGGTAAAATTGACATCTTATGAAGAACATAGTAAAACGAGATCAGAATTTTACTAAATACAATGTAATCTTTTTCTTTTCTATGTTTTCTCTATTTATGGGAACCCGTCCTTTTGGAAATTAATGATCCTGCAAACAAAAGGATTACATATTCATCAATGACATATAAAATTTAAATTCTTTGCAAACCCATTTTATGGAACAAAGAGATGTTCTAATACGAAACGCTGTTTTATATCAGCCAAAGCAATTTGTGAAGAGTTTGAGATATCGACTGAAAGCGGAGGAAAAATATGAGTTGGTTAAATTCATAAGACGCGGTACTATATTTAGACAAAGAGGTGCAACGAGACATGTTTTTATCCGTGGATATAATTATATAGGAAATAAAAGAACGCGATGGTCAGTTGCATATCCTTGCATGAAAATATTCGTGTATTATACCATGTAACCTACAAAATGAAGAATTTGGATGTAAAATAAATGACTTTATTGACATTGATAAAGAACAGTTCCAAGTTGAAAGAAAAAGGATCCAGGTTTTTATAGCTGTACTTACACTACGAGAAGAAGCTTTAAGTAGGAAAAACGGGGAAAGAGGCCCCTTTGATCTAATAAAATTTATTCAACAGTATGGATTGGAAAATTATATCCCCAGCATTGTAATTGTGCTGAGAATTTTATAAAAAATTGCTAGTTGTGAACGGAGCTTCTCCGAACTGAAGTTGATACCAAAAAAATCTTCGTTCACAAATGAGTGATTTAGGACAGCAAAATCTTTCAATATTATCCATTGAATAATTTTGATAGCATAAAACACGATGATTCTATGATGATACTTGGAAAAGTAAATGTATAAATGTTTACATACTAATGTCCTTGTATACAATGTTTTTGTTTATAAAAAATCGGTTATTTATACATTTAAAAAACATTACATGTGTAGCTGTTAATGATTCTCCGGTGTAAATGTGTAATATGTTTGGTCTCATAGGGGGAAACCTGACTTTAGTAATTTATGAAAAACGTGCTGTGTTCTCTTTACGAAGGGCGACAAATTGAAGACCGCCCCGGGTGGCAAAAGTGCAAACTACGCCACTGTTCTTATCATATAAATATCAAAATTATGAAAACAATGAAATGTATATATTTACCTTAAAATATATGCCTTTACACGTAGCGTCGTGGTCGTAGGGGGTTCTAATGTTTCCATTAGAACTTTCTCGGGAATGGTAGACCTTGGCGGCGCCCATCTCCTCTCAAGGTCAGCGGATGACTTTTTAGCAATAGTAATCCATCAACATTTTTAGAGTGGCCTTAACGTGAGCTAGATCCCACGCACCTCAACTGGTGAGGCGAGCGCACTATTGACTTCGCTACACAGTCGCCATGTTATACATGTTAAAAGTGTCACAAATTGCACTGGTCTTTGTTATATTTTATCCTTGTGGTACGCCACTTGAACTCGATCCCAGTAATTAGGGATATAATGTCAATGAAAAATTGTGATTCTCCGACACCGATATACCTATATTTTAATTTCAAAAACTGATCACATTGTTCTAATTATAGTAACGTGTAGTGATTCTCGAAAATAGTTCCGTTAGTTGATGGTTAAATAGTATAATCCGTCATATATTTGTTGTTTAGGTGACTACATACTTAATATTAGTGTTATTTACTTATTGTTTTAATTTTGAAAATTCGCACCTTGTAAATAAAGCACGTTAAAACACATCGGTATTAAAAACAGACTAGACGTTTTACTGCAAATCTGTTATCAACAAGGACAAAGGGACTGACAATTTTAAAATCAAAGATTAAAATAACGACAATTTGAAGCAACTATTTGTCTAATCTTCCATCGAAGTATGGTAAACAAAAATTTCTTAAAAGATGTGTGAGAGACGTGTTGTTGTGTTTACATTGTATGAGAATGCAATGACTTGACCTAGTATAAAACACGTGGTTTGTGAGGTGATCTGTAAGCGTGCTGGTCAAGGACTGAGAGAATAGCTGACTATAAATGTACGGTTCAATAGGCAACCGGGGTTGATTGCAGTTGATTGCATACGAGCCGAGCTGTTTAGGTAGTTGATTGTACAGTTGATCACAGTGAATTGTATATAGTAATTAAACACATTTGCTAACCAGACCACAGTGTGTTAAAGACCTGTCACTTGACTGACGCCATATCATCTATTACATGGTGTCAGAAGCAAAGGACCTCAAGATTATTTGAAGTACTGACGCCATATCTATTACACAGTGTCAGATGGACCGACTCCACCCGCCACAACCACTGGAGCTACATGGAAACATTTCTGCCAACTGGAAGAGATTTAAGCAGTCTTTCCAGATATACAAGATAGCCAGTGGACTCGACACAAAAAGCAAAGAAGTGCAGAGCATGACACTGCTGCATGTTATAGGCCAGGAAGCAATAGAAGTGTACAATACATTCCAATGGACTGGATAGGAATGTGAAGATTGTGACACAGATTTTCATTCAGTGAAGTGCTTATTACGAAAATTCGAGAATTATTGTTTGCCAAGAAAGAATGTGACAGTCGAGAGACACGTGTTTTTCTCCAGAAAGCATGGTGAGGGAGAAATTTTCGATACTTTTATAACAGACCTTAAACTTAAAGCAAAGTCTTGGGAATTTGAACATTTAACAGATTCGTTAATAAAGGACAGAATTGTGGCTGGAGTAAATAATGAATATCTCAGGGCTAGACTACTGAGAGAATTAGACCTGAATTTAAACCAGGCTGAAATTATATGCAAAGCGGCGGAAACGTCAGAATGGCAAACTCAAAGCTTTAAATAAAGAAAAGAATGTTCAAGCTGTGAACTCAAAGGCATTTGAGAAATCAAGTACGCACATGACAACAAGTCAACATGTCAAGCAAGCTGTAAGGGCAAGTACACACATAAAAGCAGGCAAATGTAAATATTGTGGAAAAAAACATGAGCCTAGAAAATGTCCTGCTTATGGCAAGTTATGCCACAACTGTGGAAAATTGAATAATTTTTCTGCGGTATGCAAATCAAAAGGTGTAAAAGTTGTCAACCGTCAACTAAAAGAACACGTGAACTATAATCAAGAAGCATTCTGCATAGGAAGTGTGTCCACGCAACACGCAACGAGTGATGAACGGAGGGAAATCGTTACGCTTGAACGGAGGCCAGTGATGTTCACACTGGACAAGGGCGCACAAGTAAACATTCTGCCACACAGATTGTTTAGTCAACTAAGAATGGGAAGAATGCAGAAATCAACAGCAAGGCTCACTACATACAGTGGGGAATCATTGCCTGTTGTAGGCAAAACATCAATCAAATGCTCGGTGAAAGACAAAACAGAAATGCTGGAATTTCAAATAGTCAAGACGCACTCAAAGCCTATTCTTGGTCTGCAAGCTTGTCAAAAGCTGAATCTGATTAAAATCGTGGGCGTAATAAGCAAGAAGCATCAGTGGTCTCAACAGCAGAAGAAATATTCCGTCAAATCAGACATAATTAAAAAAGCAGACAGAATATACACACGTACACACTTCCAGCTTGGAAGTAAAGTGTATATGCACAAAGAATATAAAGGCTCGTGGCAGCCAGCGGTCGTCGTGTCGGCAGCAACGACGCCAAGGTCATGCATCGTTAAGACTGGCGATGGTGTGACACACCCACGAAACAACAACATGTTGAGACAGACATTTCGTGGAAGGAGAGGTGATACGGGTGATTGTGAGTTCGACTCACCAGAGACAAAGTAAGAAGTACACGCTCCCAGCTTTGGTAGAAATGGGTCATCCGCAACTCAGCCAGCGAAGTCAGCAGCAACAACAACAAGATACGGGAGACAGGTGAAGCCATCAAAGAGATACCCAGACAAAGAGACATAAAGGTGGGCTGTGCTTTGAAAGACATTTGGAGATTCAGTGTTAGAGTTCATGTACTGAATTGTTCGATGTTTTTAATTGTAGTATTCTCTTATTGATAATCTGGGTCATTCATTTGTTTTTGTTAGAAGGGAGATGTGAGAGACGTGTTGTTGTGTTTACATTGTATGAGAATGCAATGACTTCTTATCTTATCTTATCTATACAGACGCTCCTTCTATGCAGAAGATAGTTGCGTCCACAGACCATGACAGATGATCTGTTGGCAAGTGATGCAGCAATCACAGGCCACGGCTTTTTGGGTTCCACGCATTACCCAGCCGCCTAACTACATGTAGTTAGGTACCCATTCGGAGCGGGGTGACTCAGGGACGTCCTAGGCCCCGGGAACAAACCCTTGCCTTCACACGGATTCGAACCCGTGACCATCGGTACGACAGTCCAGTGCGCTGCCACTCGACCACCGCGTCCCCTTGACTTGACCTAGTATAAAACACGTGGTTTGTCTTATCTTATCTTATCTGTTTACAGACGCTCCTTCTATACAGAAGATTATTGCGTCCTACGATTATCTATGGTTTGTGTTTAGTCCTGCATTTTGTGAGATGAACAGTAAGCGTGCTGGTCAAGGACTGAGAGAATAGCTGGCTATACATGTACGGTTCAAGAGGCAACCGGGGTTGATTGCAGTTGATTGCATACGAGCTGCTTAGGTAGTTGATTGTACAGTTGATCACAGTGAATTGTATATAGTGATTAAACACAGTTGCTAACCAGACCACAGTGTGTTAAAGACCTGTCACTTGACTGACGCCATATCTATTACAAGATGTTTTAACGATAGGCAGCTTGAGATAATTCTCATTCTCTGGGATTAAGTGAAAATACGAGTTGTGTCGTGAGAGAGGTTAATTTTTACATAAGTCCATGAAACATTCAACTGCTCATTTTGGATTGACACATAAGTAATGTTGCTTAGTACCTGGGCATTACTAAACCCTTATCTGCTGTAGCAAACTTGATAACATTCAAGAGTCTATCGGGAAACGCGGGGACTTCAGAAATAACTAGACATTACATTGAGACTTAAAAAGCCGCTTGAAAGCTTAATGATTTTTTCTTAATAATTGTATTTACAAACCTTTATATCTAATTCTTGGAGATAATATGCGTGTATCAAATAAATGTAATATCTGAAATAATCAGGAGATAAAATATCAATACCAGATAAAACTATTATAATCAGAGAAGAAAGTACATATGATAAGGTGAAATAATTTACCAAGGAAAATTACAGCAGATGTTCTCACATATACAAAACTCACAAACTCATAAACTGAAGCTGTGTGTGAAAGAGTGCCCTGAACGGTGCGGGGATTTTGAAGGAGAAGTAACGTTACCTGCAGATGACTACTTCTATGGCGATGCCCGCTTGATGAGGCTCGCATGCGATAAAATGAACCGGGTCCTAAGGGCTAAACGGCTCGACCCAAAAGAGAATGTACATTCACGACAGTTAAACAACTAAAAAAAATTACAGGACAATTTTTTTTCAAAAAAAAATGAATACATGTTTATTAAGCGCAACAGTTAACTTCATATAAAGCATTTATTGAAGTTCACGCCCTTCCCAAGATCAAGTACAGAAATGAAGAGATTTTTTCCACATCTCCAAATGTGATGTGCGGACGCATATCTTTTACACAGTCAGACGCATATCTTTTACACAGTCAGACGCATATCTTTTACACAGTCAGACGCATATCTTTTACACAGTCAGACGCATATCTTTTACACAGTCAGACGCATATCTTTTACACAGTCAGACGCATATCTTTTACACAGTCAGACGCATATCTTTTACACAGTCAGACGCATATCTTTTACACAGTCAGACGCATATCTTTTACACAGTCAGACGCATATCTTTTACACAGTCAGACGCATATCTTTTACACAGTCAGACGCATATCTTTTACACAGTCAGACGCATATCTTTTACACAGTCAGACGCATATCTTTTACACAGTCAGACGCATATCTTTTACACAGTCAGACGCATATCTTTTACACAGTCGGACGCATATCTTTTACACAGTCGGACGCATATCTTTTAAAATTTACAGTCAAAGTTTCTTAATTTCAGTAAAACTTTTAAATGATATTTAAAACAAAATTAAATCCGTTTGAAAACGTAAAAAATGTAAATAAATAAAAGAAGAAAGATCGTATGAAAACAAAGAATCTATGGGTATGTAAAAAATAAAGTAGAAACTGGTTTACCATGCTTAGGACATTCAATACAATTAAAACAATGCTTTTATAAACGAAATTAAAAAGTAATCCAATATATATTTTTTAAATTTCAATTAATCATATTAACATTATCTTGTTGTGTCCGACTATTTTTAACTTGTATTGTTAAATATTTAATTAATTTTAAAAATTGCTATTTTTTTATTATTTATTTCATTCTGATATCTGTAATGTCGACACGTAAACCTTTTTTAATATCTGTAAAGTTGATTAGTTCTCTAAAGTTTAATCTAATAAAGATTCAATCGCAAAACCATGCATTAAATTGTGTGCGTAAATTGCCTGACACAATAACCTATGTAGAGACATTCTTTAAGTGGCATTGTCTGTGAAAACTGCTTTAAGGAAAACATTCTTAAGATTAATGTCCGAAAGCAACTAAAAAATATATAGTTTAGTCCTATGTCAGAAAGGTCTGTTCCCTGGTGACTGCTGTTTTACTTTCAGATACCTCTTTAAGCCAGTAACTGAGAGTAAAATAGTCTTATTAGCAATGTCTTGTCTTTCACCTAACGACGTTCTTATTATTTTCTGTTTAGTTAAATGAGAAATAAAGCACCTAGAACAAGAGTAAGTGATGAAATATACACAGATAACAAATCTCATGGCATCTTTATGCTAGAAATACAAAATAAACTTTTTTGTAGGAATTGTCTTAACACTAAGAGAATGAAGATATTTTATAACAACTATATTGAAAGCAGGTCAATTTTAGATTTTTTTAACGATATTATTATGCATAGACTCGGTGGTTGTAGACATTTTCTTTCAACTGTGTTAATAACATGTAGACTGCAGACTTTATATATCTTATAACAATTTTCAATATTAGATAACGCGTAGCATTTTAAGTGCCCTATTGTTGTGTTGCATTTTACTACCCTGGTAATTGCACGGCAAAGGATACCTACCTGGATTACCTGTTGAAGGCTTAAATACGGCATCCTCGTCATACGTTTATCCATGGTTTACGTCTAGTCTTAAATTTCTATTAGTGCTTTAAATTTTAATAGAGTGTTTTCCTTGTTTCTTCAAGCAACCCAAACCATGTCCAAATTGTGGACTATAAGAAAGAGAAATTGTATGTGTTTGTTCTTGCATATGGAATTTTTAAAAAAAGTGCTTTCATCCCTATGTCTATCTGTTGTTTGCATTGTTATCTTTCTGTTGTATCTCCAAGCTAGAAATAATTGCCTCATGTATTAGTACTACTTTGATCTTTGCTCTTTAGTACTTTAGTGGTGTTATAATTGTATGTTTTGTATATACAAATCAAACTTAGTTATTGAATTTCATATATATATATATATATATATATATATATATATATATATATATATATATATATATATATATATATATATATATATATATATACTTTTTACTATATGGATGCACACACAATAAGTGTTTTGGCTCCCAAAAGAATTTTTTGTATTGAACTACCATGCGTAATAATGATATAATATTGAACTTAGATCAAAATTATATTTCCCGTCAGCGTCGCACCACAAAGCACCAGTGCTGAAGTATTAAACATAAAAATGTATTAGATAAACATGTCTGGAAAAATTAATGATAACATAATTTTAAAAAAGTGTTTTTTTAACTTTTATTTCCAATTACTTGAGATTAGTAACAATCATCGTGTTACTTAAATGTTTCTTTGCATACAAATTAAAAGAATGTACAGAAACATAACATTCGCTAAAACAAAAAGATTTTAAAATATTATTTATTTTAAATGAAAAGAACTATGAAATTTATATATCTACTTTAATATCGACGCATAACTTAAAGTTTCAACACCGTCCGTACTTCATTTGTGGATTAAGAATTTGTATCCAAAAAGCACGCTACTTGATCTCGGTCCCTACAAATAGGGATACAATATCAATGAATTGTTTAGATTCTCCAGGCACGATCAACCCTTATTTAATTTAATTAAAATTATATCACTTGGTCCTGCCATCAACATTTGAGGTATTTCTTGGAATTAGTAATTAAGATTAGAATATGATAGTTAGCCATGACTTTTGTCTCCACATTTCACAAATCAAATAACGATTCTTAGGAATATTGTTATAATGTGTTTAAGTAAATCATAACTAATGTCAAAATGGGATTGTTTCTAAACTACAAATGGAGATATTCATCAAATATAAGGTGTATTACGTCATTGGTTGTAACGACTTATGAAGATTTAGAATCAACACGATGAAAACAAATGAACTCCAACAATTCACTAAACTCATTCACTAAATATAATCAATGACATTACGTTGTTAAAACAAAACAGATTATTGACATCTACTTACTTTAAAACATCTGACCTACATAACAGCCATTAGCTCATTTGTCACAATACTTAATATGTTTGTAATTAAATGGATTTTTAAAATAATAAGTAAGATAAATTTAAATACAAGATATAGTAGTATGCATACCCGCAACGCACCGCACTATGCGCACCTCATTGACACACAATATATAGAAGGAAAGTAAGTGAAGAAAGAACAAAAAGCGCGTTTCATTTTTGTGCAATCATCTTAGCAGCCAAATTTCTTTTTATTATTATTTTTGTTTTTTTCTTTAATATGTTTTGTTTATTTGTGTGTTTGTTTTTTGTTAAATTATACATTTAGGTGTGTCTCATTGCTATCTGATTTAAGCCATGTTCAATTTCGTTGTTCTCCTTTTTTTACTTACAACTGTTTGTGCACGTTCTTTTTTTCTTTTCTCTACTGCGGCGTTTGCTACGCCGAGGGTGGGAACTAGCTGTTTTTATTAAAGGACTTTGCGTCCACACCTTTTGAGGTCCACACCTTTAAGGACTTTGCGTTTTCATATAAGATGCTAAAGAAATACTTTATTTCCGTCAGCGTCGCACCACACAGTATGAGTGCTGAAATATTTAATAAAAAATGTTACTTGAAAAACTTAGATGGGAAGATTAATGATAGCATCTTTAATTTAAAGGTGTATTAAAAAATATAATGTACACTTCTAAGAGGTTTTAGTACTTATAATGTGTGCTACTTAAATGTTTCAGTGCATTAAACTGATAATAATTTATTAAAAAGATAACATTTGATGAACCAAACACATTTTAAAATTCTATTCATTTCACTTTTACTAAAACTATTAAATTTATTTATTTACTTTAACGATATGCCTTTATACATGTTAACACCAGTCGCATTCCATTACAGACTTCATTTGAAGATATCTTATTCAAGTGGCAAGCCGCTTGAACTCGATCCCTATAATGAGGGATACAATGTCAATAAATAAGTTGTATACACCTACCAGGATAAACTTTCATTTAATTATAAAAAGTGATTTCATGGTTCGTAGTATAATAATTTGAAGAGCTTCTTAATAGTAGTAAATTAAAAAAGAATTTCATATTAACCATATATTTGTAGTTCGCGTGGCTACGAAGTTGATTTTAATTTTTAAATTAAAATATATTTCTTTTTTAAATTCGACATGAATCCAGATATTCACTCAAATCTCACATAATATTTCTGAAATAAATTTAACTTCACTTAATATTTTCTTTATTATTTTTTTTTCTCTATTTTTTAAATATTTTAATTAAAATGGAATGGAGTCGGTAGGCATTTAAAAACAAATGTATGGAAAACCATGTAGACTGCAGACTAGACTTTTTTATGAAATCGTTTAATATCATGGAGACTTTAGACAAGCCGCTTTATAGCAAATCTGTTATGAGCATGTATACTGTAGACTAGACTCTAGACGCTATATAGCAAATCTGTTATGAGCATGTATACTGTAGACTAGACTCTAGACGCTATATAGCAAATCTGTTATGAGCATGTATATTGTAGACTAGACTCTAGACGCTATATAGCAAATCTGTTATGAGCATGTATACTGTAGACTAGACTCTAGACGCTATATAGCAAATCTGTTATGAGCATGTATACTGTAGACTAGACTCTAGACGCTATATAGCAAATCTGTTATGAGCATGTATACTGTAGACTAGACTCTAGACGCTATATAGCAAATCTGTTATGAGCATGTATACTGTAGACTAGACTCTAGACGCTATATAGCAAATCTGTTATGAGCATGTATACTGTAGACTAGACTCTAGACGCTATATAGCAAATCTGTTATGAGCATGTATACTGTAGACTAGACTCTAGACGCTATATAGCAAATCTGTTATGAGCATGTATACTGTAGACTAGACTCTAGACGCTATATAGCAAATCTGTTATGAGCATGTATACTGTAGACTAGACTCTAGACGCTATATAGCAAATCTGTTATGAGCATGTATACTGTAGACTAGACTCTAGACGCTATATAGCAAATCTGTTATGAGCATGTATACTGTAGACTAGACTCTAGACGCTATATAGCAAATCTGTTATGAGCATGTATACTGTAGACTAGACTCTAGACGCTATATAGCAAATCTGTTATGAGCATGTATACTGTAGACTAGACTCTAGACGCTATATAGCAAATCTGTTATGAGCATGTATACTGTAGACTAGACTCTAGACGCTATATAGCAAATCTGTTATGAGCATGTATACTGTAGACTAGACTCTAGACGCTATATAGCAAATCTGTTATGAGCATGTATACTGTAGACTAGACTCTAGACGCTATATAACAAATCCTTTAATGGCATGTAAACTTCAGACTAGATGTTTTATTTATAGAAAATATGTCCATCATCATGGTATTAATATTGTAAATAAAATTCGCTTTTGGGACTTTATATCGATTACTCAGATATGAATTTCTCTTGGATATTATTTTCTTATAAATAGTTTTACATCCATGACTCCTAATATCACCCTGATTTTTGTTTAATGACATTAAATTAATTCCTTGGCAAAACTATATCAATTTCCTTTATTCAATCGCACCATTAGTATTCTTGAAATGTTATTAAACCGACGACTTATTACCTTTATCATGGACATCGACTAATACTTCAATAACCAATTTATTCTGTATAATTTAGTATTTTTCATTGTTTCTCAAGGGTGCCAAGATGAATTAGCCAAGGGCGCGGGAAACCCAGTTATGGACTATTTTACTATTTCAAAAATAAACTTCAATTTATAATTATTTTGCACACCTCCTGATGCACACAACTCCTTGTATTAAAATATAAGCTCAAACAATGACGTCATAGCATTATGGATCCATCCATCCAGTGAGTGAGTGACTTGGGTTATTATTATTGTCATATTTGACGTTCATTTAAATTGTATTTCCTGACAGCACCGCACAAAAAGCACCTATACTGATCTATTTAATGTTACGTTGTAAGAAATTAGTTGTCACAATTAGTAAGTAGAAACCAAGGAACAAGTATCTCACGTTAAATTGAACAAGCATGTATATGAGACATGGTATTTTTTATTGGTATTGCCTAAGTATTTTTTTTAAAACATAAATTATATTTATAAATATTCATTTTGAGGATGAATTTTTAAAAAAAATACACACAAAAAACAATATATCTTTTGAAATTATGGAAACAAAGAAATTTATGTATTAAATAAAAATTAAATTAAAAGTAAATTTTACTTTCATATATTTTGTTGTTTGGTTTTTGCAAAGCGGAGAATTATATTCATAACATTTCTATAATTTATCTTAGTGGCGTGCCACTTGAATTAGTTCTCTTTAAAGGGGATAATATGTGAATCAAAAGCTAGGATTTTCTTACCATTATTGTATGCTGAGTTCGATGAAATGAATTCCTGAGTTTAGTGAATTTTCCTTCGAATATAAATATTTCATAAAATTAGTAACTAGTTATAAGATAGCAATTTCACTTTATGAACCTTGCCTTTGATGATAATATTACTAAATACGTGATGATAATTTTATGATTTGTTTCAACTCTGAGTTAAATTGCTCGAGACCAAGATATAAAATTTCTTAAAGACTAATCTAGAGAAACTTGTCAAATATGCAGATCTAGATAATACATTTTTCAATACGTCAAGCACCTAAGTCGCTTTTCATGCTACTTTATAACAGCATTATATGAATATAAACTTTACACCACCCATGTGTCTGAAGACAAGTTTTCTTTTAACAAAAATCCTAACATTGGAATAGCCCCAACAAATTCACTTAGAATTAAATTTTATTTTGAAAAAAATGAGCTATTTTAAAGGACTTTCCTTGAACGCTTGTTATAGCAATGGCTAAGAAAAAAATGGCAACTAAGTTGTTTTCACTTTTGATTTTTTGAAACCGTTATCTCCAAGCACAAGATGAGACTAACATGGCAATATTTTATAAGGCATAATTAAGTTAAGAACTTAGCAACACGGATATAGAAGGGATTAATTCTGGGCTTAAAGTATTAGAGGACATTGGGAGGTTGTAAGTACTTTATTTAACTCAATTAATTAGTACTTAGAAGACGGGCTCAGCATTAACCTTGAGTACGCCATTAACATTTCATTAGAAAAATATCACTTTTTTTATTATATAACTTTATATTATATGGACAGAGCACCGATTTTCATAAATCAAATATTAACTTTTATTTTAAAACTTTGATGTCAATTTTCATAAATTGATAATATTTATTTGTAAGCGCCTATTAATATGCAATTTTCGATTCAATGAGACATTTTTTTATATAGATATTAGTGTTACATAATTTGTTGTTTGAAAATTTTAAACTAATCTAAATTTTAGCTATATTAATTACAAAGGAAAGATATACAATTATAATACCTTATCAGATCAAACTAGCAGAAACTATTAAATTAATAAATAGAATGAAATATATCTGTATCTCTCTCTTTTCAGCAGTCGTGTCACACTTTCATATAATTTAATTAGGTCTAGGTTTGACGCAACTAGACATAGATGCTAATATATTTATGGAAACAATTTCAATAAAACAATATGACTCTTAAAGTCCGCTAACTCTGAATATATTTAAACAAGATGCTGTTCCTTGTGTGCGCTATCTTAAGATTGAGTTGTTTTAATAGAGGCGTCATTTTAGTGTACCAGCTTAATTTCCATTAACCTTGACTTGTTATTCGGTTTTTCAACACTAAATAAAATCCTACTTTTCCGCTGGTTATCCAAAAAAATCCATTAAACTTCCAGTTTAAGCACAAGCTTATTGAAATAAATGGGATTTTTTTTTAATATTGAGCGAAATCTGAGACACCCAGCTCCGAATGGGTACCTAACACTAGTTAGGCGGCTAGGTAATGCGTGGAACCCACAAAGCCGTGGCCTGTGAACGCTGCATCACTTGCCAACAGCTCATCTGTCATGGTCTGTGGACGCAATTATCTTCTGCATAGAAGGAGCGTCTGTAAAGATAAGATAAGAGAAGAAGAGAAGATAAATCACATTTATTTGACCATTACCGTCTGGGAAAGGAGTCAATAGAGTTTATTTTATTTTTCTTAACAGACATTAAATCGCAAGGTTTTGACTTAAATTTACCATTCTGGTTTAATTAAAAATAATACAAAAAGCATCATCACATTGATAATATGTAGTGTTAATTCCACCCTGGGTAGGTCGTTATTATTAAATCCTGCTCCAACCATTGAAAAGTACATTTCACGACGTCAGAAAGCGGAAATACTACGGATCCCGGTCCCAAATTATTTTGTGTGTTACCACATAGACATAGACATAGACATAGACATAGACACAGACATAGACATAGACACAGACACAGACATAGACATAGACATAGACATAGACACAGACATAGACATAGACACAGACACAGACATAGACATAGACATAGACATAGATAAGTTTAGTTACTTACGTAAAAGTCTCAGTTATAAATAATTATGTCATTATTGATGCCGATTTGGTAATGTGTACCCATTTCAGCTATTTTAATAAATATCTTATCACTAATCACGTGTTGCTAGGGACAACAAACTTCACAGATACTAGGCTAGGCTATTAGAATGTCGCTCACAAAAACAATGAGGTGTATGGTATATGATCCCGCAGTTGTGCTCGTTTGTACTTTCAGTACACAGGGACATTCACAGTGAAACTATTGAAGAACAGTGGATACAAGCAAAACGTAAACTCTTGTATCAGACTGGTACAAGTCGTGCTCTGTTTGCAAGCTACCTGTCAGCCTTTTAGTGGCGCTAGATTCACAAAACCGAGAGTTTAAGGAACTATTAGCAAGCTACCTGTCAGCCTTTCAGTGGCGCTAGATTCACAAAACAGAGAGTTTAAGGAACTATTAGCAAGCTACCTGTCAGCCTTTCAGTGGCGCTAGATTCACAAAACAGAGAGTTTAAGGAACTATTAGCAAGCTACCTGTCAGCCTTTCAGTGGCGCTAGATTCACAAAACAGACAGTTTTAGGCAACCATTTGAAAATTCTGTGTGACAATTGCCATACAATATTTAGAATTTGATGACTGGTTATGGGACAATAAATGCTGTGTTCTATCGATAAATGATGTGTTCTATCAATAAATGATGTGTTCTATCGATAAATAACAAACTTTCATGAAATGAAATAAATATGATTTAAAGTCAATGCAGCTTTGTATTAATTTCTTTTGTTATATTTTTTTTCCTAAAAGCATATAAAAAATATCAATATACATAATTTGCAATCTCTGTCACGCCTGTAGTGTCTGTCCGTGACGCTACTAATTTTAGAAAGCAGCGCACCAAATTAATGCACCAATGCATCAAAAGGTTTGCAAATTAAAGATGCGCCGTAAAACATATTATATGACGAAATTGTTTTAGCTCAAATTTTAATTTTGGGAAAGGGAACAATGTAAAAAGAGGATTTGATGATGGTTAATTATACAATTTTAAAAAACAACCCCTATTATAAAATACTTTGTGTACATTTCAGAAAGTTTAATATTTCGTATTTATCAAACATTTTTGAATATAAAATGGGGTGATTTTAAAACAAATGAAACAATAAGAGAAGAAACCAACAAAGAATATGTGTCAACCTTTATAAGGAGAAGGCGTTGGAATTATATCGGTCATGTTCTTCGAATGGACGAGAGAAGACTACCACGGCAGGCCTTCATATGGACAACAAAAGGCAAAAGAAAACAAGGAAGACCAAAAGAAACCCTACGTAGAACAATCAAAAGAGAAAGCTCAAGCATGGGTGTAAGAAATAATCAAGACCTAATACAATTGGCGACAGATCGTCGTTAATGGAAATCAATGA
The DNA here is from genome assembly GCA_944989445.1 of Ampullaceana balthica. Taxonomy (NCBI): domain Eukaryota; kingdom Metazoa; phylum Mollusca; class Gastropoda; family Lymnaeidae; genus Ampullaceana; species Ampullaceana balthica. The sequence continues at coordinate 95,979 of CALYLW010000119.1, forward strand.
CTTCTGCCCTATGTGCCGTATTCGGCCCGAGAGGAACTAACTAACTAACTAATTTATCAAACAAGGACACGTTAGTTGGGCTTTTGAAAAAGGTCGGCGCCGTAGGCGCCCTAAAAAAAGTGAATTTTTTTTCAAAATAAATAGGTTTCAGCTGAAAATTTCCGTCATTTTTGACGGGTGATACGCTAGTAGAAACATAAAATTGCAGAAAAAATAGTAAATATCAAAATCGTATTGATATCAAATACATTAAACTTTAAATTTTGTATATATGAATCTCTAATGATTAATTTGAGTGTTACATCTGTATAGACGATCACTACAACATCCAAATGGTAAGTTACTTGACCTAGATCCCTTATAACTAGGGATACAATCTAAATGCATTGTTAAAGTTCCCCCACCTCGATAAATACTTGATCCAATTTACATAAACGAATTTCACTGACCTCACGTTAACACGTTCAGATGGTTGTTGAAATGAGTAACTTACAGAAGAATAGAATAAAAGGGCTAGCTTTTTTTGCTATATTATTAATATACAGTCTTTTATCATAAAAATAGTTAGAATTTTTAGGTTCTTGTTGAAAGTTTCAAAATTCTGAAATATAACACATTTTTTAGATAAATAAAGACTACCTCAACTGTGTTTTAATATGTTCGATCAAAGGAAAAAAGTGCATTTATATTTGTATTCTTGGTTACTAAAGCTTTTCAATAAATACATGTTTAGTAATTAAGAAAAATATCTAAGAAATGGTAATAGTAAAAAGATTCCAAAACATAAGTGCAATTTTAAATTAATAATTTCATTAAAAAATATAACACGTCTATATTCACAAATATATAATTTATAACATAAACTAGCAGGTAATAAGATTGCAACTAATTTTGTTCGAATATTTTAATTTTTACATTTTTGTCATATCCACGCTTTATGTCCAAATATTCTTTTAATTAATTGAAACCCTCAGTGAGCAAATTTAATTCTATATAAATATATGTTAATTACAAACACCCCAATACCAGCAACCTGCCAACCACAAAATTAATTCTAAATATAACAGTTGCACACAACACAACTTCAGTAACCTGGCAACCATATTTCTGCCTCTAGGCTTAGATTAGTATTGCGATAATCGTGTGTTACGAACACAGTTCTACAAGGACGACAATATTGTTACAAAAATGTTATTGGCAATTAGAGCCATTTCAACTTAAAAAATAATCTAATACTTTGCTACAATTTAAATGTCGGCAGAATCACTGGGTCTAAGAAAAGTATAGTTCACACTGAGAATTAAATGTTGTGAGAATCACTGGGTCTAAGAAACGTATAGTTCACACTTAGAATTAAATGTCGTCAGAATCACTCGGTCTAAGAAAAGTATAGTTCACACAGATAATTAAATGTCGTCAGAATCACTGGGTCAAAGAAATGTATAGTTCACACTGAGAATTTCCTCTAGAATCATTTTTTATTCTCACTCCGAAAATGACAAATTTGTTATATAGCATCCCAAAGACAGTCAAATTTTGAGTAGCTTTCCTGGACACCAAAAACAATGGAAGTTGACTTCCATGTAATTGAAATCACAAGGGAGTGATGCAATGGTTTAGTTCGACCAACTACAACCTTTGCGCCATACCGGCTCAGCATAAAAGCTAACATAAAACGACATTATGGTCCCCCGGCCCCCAATTAGTGTTTTAAAAAAAAGGTCCTTATCGTATTTAAATATGGACTATTAAGATTTTATACACCAGGTATGGTCAAGATTCATCTAAACAAGTTATGTTAAATCGTTGCACCAATCTATTACCAATAGATACATTTTGTTATGCACAAAGGAGCGTTAAAAGCCAGCATATTATAGTAGTAGTTTGAGAGTTTTTTTTAATGAATTTTTTATTACTACCTAATTATTATTTTATTTAACAACGTATTGAATGATAAAAGGTGATTGGTTTTCATAAGAAAATTGGAGTATGCTGGTGTAACTGGATATATTAAGCTCCTATCCAGAATATACCACGGGGTATCATGTCAAAGACTAGAATATACCCTTGGGGTTAAACTGGCCTAGGACTGAATGTACCATCCCAGACCAGAATATATCATTGATATTAAACTGCTCTAGGACTAAATATACTCTCACTGGTTAGAATATACTCTTTGGACAAACTTGATTTTACAGTCATAAATTGATAAATGAGTAGTTTTTTTTTACAAATTCTATTTGTCTTAGTTTTGACCGAGAAGATAATGTCATTTGTTATGTATTGAAATTGATTAAAATAAAATAATAATAATACACTTGTTTCTATTAAGATGGTTAGTGAGCCGGTCACTTTATGTTTCCAAAATGTAGGAAATCACGTGACCAGGTCAGAATATACCCACGGTATTTCCTCAGTGAAGATATATTAAACATTTACATTACAAGGATTGTCAACATTTTTTTTTATTGTTTAAGCAATGTGAAGGAACCTAATTTTAAAAAGTTATGCAGTTTCTTTAAAAATTCTAAAAACTATGAATTAGAGAAAACTCTAGCCGAACTAGAGAAAATTGAGTCTAAACAAACAATAAATAAGAGGACTCAGCTTGTACATCATTTCTAGCCTATAAAGACAGGCCTTGCCCAGACACTCTACATTCCCTGAAGAGTGCCAAGAAAAAGCCTAGCAGGCAGCCCGCCACTACGCTAACACATACTGGCTCAATCTAAGTTACAGCATAGAGTCAGCTGCTGATAGAGGCGATACAAAGACTATGTACGAGAATATAAAACAAGCAACAGGCCCTCTGACCTCCAAGACAGCACCCCTAATGTCAAACGCAGGGGAAATTATCACTGATCGAGACAAAGAACTAAAACGATGGATTGAGCACTACTTGGCATTGTACGCAACAAATAACGATGTCTCAACTGCTGCTCTGGACGATATCCCAGACCTGCCGGTCATGGAAGAGCTTGACCCACCATAGTCGAGCTAAGAAGAGCCATAATTTGTCTAGACAGAGCCGTCTTTACACCATTTTGGGCCCCCGGGCAAAGAAATAGAATTGGGCCCCTGGGCAAAGAAAGAGTGCTGCCCCCCTCCCGGCAGGACTAAATAATAAATGGTTGATAATATTACAAATAATGTATTATTTACTTTATTGTCCCTATACTCATTTCAACAAAATTGTTATAAATACATGCTGTACTGCTGCAACTATAATCAACATTAAACATGAAAAACAGAGAAAAGTGATTTTATTTACATGTGCTGGCCACACATTCTCCTGCTCGTTAGTGGTGGCTAAAACCGTGTGAACGCTACATCACTTGCCCCATAGTCCGTCATGGACTGGAAAGGGGGTCATTTTTTAAAAATTACTTATGATATTTACCCCCCCCCCAAAAAAAAATACACAGAAAAACAGATATTTATATATGTTTTTAAAATAATAAGTACCATAACATATTACATCTACTACACTAGGTCAAAGAAAGGTATTAAAATTCGTAATGGAAAAAAATTCTTAGATTAGAAAAATGTCCGTACGGTACTTTATTATAACAAGCGTTTGCGACATTTCTTTTCAGAAATGTGTTTTAGTATGGCTTGAAGTCATTGGTCTTCAGGGTCTTATTTTCTATGCTCATGAGTGAAAGCCAGTTCAAACGATGCTGTCCCATTGGACATTGAAAGCCAGTTCAAACGATGCTGTCCCATTGGACAGTGAAAGCCAGTTCAAACGATGCTGTCCCATTGGACAGTGAAAGCCAGTTCAAACGATGCTGTCCCATTGGACAGTGAAAGCCAGTTCAAACGATGCTGTCCCATTGGACAGTGAAAGCCAGTTCAAACGATGCTGTCCCATTGGACAGTGAAAGCCAGTTCAAACGATGCTGTCCCATTGGACAGTGAAAGCCAGTTCAAACGATGCTGTCCCATTGGACAGTGAAAGCCAGTTCAAACGATGCTGTCCCATTGGACAGTGAAAGCCAGTTCAAACGATGCTGTCCCATTGGACAGTGAAAGCCAGTTCAAACGATGCTGTCCCATTGGACAGTGAAAGCCAGTTCAAACGATGCTGCCCCATTGGACAGTGAAAGCCAGTTCAAACGATGCTGTCCCATTGGACAGTGAAAGCCAGTTCAAACGGTGCTGTCCCATTGGACAGTGAAAGCCAGTTCAAACGGTGCTGTCCCATTGGACAGTGAAAGCCAGTTCAAACGGTGCTGTCCCATTGGACAGTGAAAGCCAGTTCAAACGGTGCTGTCCCATTGGACAGTGAAAGCCAGTTCAAACGGTGCTGTCCCATTGGACAGTGAAAGCCAGTTCAAACGATGCTGTCCCATTGGACAGTGAAAGCCAGTTCAAACGATGCTGTCCCATTGGACAGTGAAAGCCAGTTCAAACGATGCTGTCCCATTGGACAGTGAAAGCCAGTTCAAACGATGCTGTCCCATTGGACAGTGAAAGCCAGTTCAAACGATGCTGTCCCATTGGACAGTGAAAGCCAGTTCAAACGATGCTGTCCCATTGGACAGTGAAAGCCAGTTCAAACGATGCTGTCCCATTGGACAGTGAAAGCCAGTTCAAACGATGCTGTCCCATTGGACAGTGAAAGCCAGTTCAAACGATGCTGTCCCATTGGACAGTGAAAGCCAGTTCAAACGATGCTGTCCCATTGGACAGTGAAAGCCAGTTCAAACGATGCTGTCCCATTGGACAGTGAAAGCCAGTTCAAACGGTGCTGTCCCATTGGACAGTGAAAGCCAGTTCAAACGGTGCTGTCCCATTGGACAGTGAAAGCCAGTTCAAACGGTGCTGTCCCATTGGACAGTGAAAGCCAGTTCAAACGGTGCTGTCCCATTGGACAGTGAAAGCCAGTTCAAACGGTGCTGTCCCATTGGACAGTGAAAGCCAGTTCAAACGGTGCTGTCCCATTGGACAGTGAAAGCCAGTTCAAACGGTGCTGTCCCATTGGACAGTGAAAGCCAGTTCAAACGGTGCTGTCCCATTGGACAGTGAAAGCCAGTTCAAACGGTGCTGTCCCATTGGACAGTGAAAGCCAGTTCAAACGATGCTGTCCCATTGGACAGTGAAAGCCAGTTCAAACGATGCTGTCCCATTGGACAGTGAAAGCCAGTTCAAACGATGCTGTCCCATTGGACAGTGAAAGCCAGTTCAAACGATGCTGTCCCATTGGACAGTGAAAGCCAGTTCAAACGATGCTGTCCCATTGGACAGTGAAAGCCAGTTCAAACGATGCTGTCCCATTGGACAGTGAAAGCCAGTTCAAACGATGCTGTCCCATTGGACTACGAAGCTGATTTTTGTAAGTTTAAGTGTTGAAAAAGAACGATCTCCTGTACAGTTGCTCACCATCATGCACATGAACACTCTGAGTGCAATTTCAATGTTCGGAAAAACAGATTTTAAAATGTCCGACATTATTTTTCTGTACAGTGCAGGGAGAGTCTCGCAATGTTCATCAAGAGCCATGTAATTCTTGAGAGTGGGCGCCGCAGGCACCACGGCGCCGCAGCACAACCTAGTTTTATAAATATGTATGAATATGTTTATTTTATATTCTAAATAAAAAGCTAATCATAATATAAAAGCATTACAACCCGAACTATATTCAGTTTTCGTACAGATGTCACTAACTATTTAATCAGTTTGCTTAAGTTTCAGTCTCGACCAATTCTCATTATTCTTTTTATTCATTTTATTATTTTCTTTAAGAAAAATGTGATATAAGGAAATATGGAGTAGCACACTTGTTTTATAGGGAAATATTTATGGTAATAGGGATTGAAAAAAAAACCAACCCAATTCACGTCCGAAACGGGAATGTTTATAGTTTGTTTTTTAAATATAAACTAAGAAAAGATGTTATCCCTATGTCTATCAGATGATTGTATTAGGTAATGTCTGTGTTGTATTTCCAGGTCAGATTTAATTGCCTTATGTATTATTACACTTTGCTATATCCTCTAGTGATTCAAAGTTTAAGGATTTAACTAATGGTGTTATTCTTGTCAGTATTTAATAAACTGTTCAAAATGTAAATTTTGTATTTTAAATCTTTATTTTCAACTGTATCGATGTCCAAATAATACTAATACCAGATTTGTGTCTGCACATTATTTTTATTAAAATACGATGTGCAAATATATTGAACATGCGTCAAAATTATATTTCCCGTCAGCGTCGCACCAAAAAGCACAATTGCTGATGTATTTAAAATCACATTTTATTTGATTAACTTAGATGGGAAAATTAATGATAGCATTTTTTAAATAAATTTTAAGTTTTATTGACAATTGCAAGACATGAGTAATAATAAATTGTGTTACTGGAAGGTTTCTTTGAATACATATTAAAAAGATGTAGAGCAATATAAAATTCGAGAAACCAAATACTTATTTTTTAAAAAATTAATTTCAAATATAGACAACTATAAAATGTTTATATCTTCTTTAATATACACGTAGAACTGTATGTCTTCACGGGTATAGATTCTCATGCTATCTATATCGATCATTTTTATCCAAGTGGCACGCTACTTGATCTCGGTCCCTAAAATAGGGAAACATATTCATGAATTGTTTAGTCCCTACGAGATAAACATAATTAAATTTAAAAATCATTTCTATTTTTGCAGAGAATTTGATTTTTAAAAAAATCAATTAACAACTAAGAATGGAATAGAATAAAGAGCCATGCCTTTGTTGTACACATGACTACACGATTTATTGTATAGAATAAAGAGCCATGCCTTTGTTGTACACATGACTACACGATTTATTGTCCATAGTCATAACGTCCTAAGTCGAACTGACCTGGGTCGAAACGTCGTTGTGTCGAAAAGTTATGTGGTTGAATCGGCAGGGTTGAACTGTCCTAAGTTAAAATATCTGGGTGAAAACGTCAGAGAACCCTTAAACCTCTGAAGACTTCTAATAGACATTTTATAGCAACCCGTTAATAGCATGTAGATTTCCGACTAGACATTTTATAGTGAATCTGTTAATAGCATGTGGAATACAGACTAGACAATTTATAGTGAATCTCTTAATAACATATAGTCTGCATACTATATTTTGATATAGCAAAACTGTTAATAGCATGTTTACTCAATACTTCTTATTTTATAGCAAACCTTTTAATGGCACGTAGACTGCAAACTATAAATTTTATTTCAAATATGTTAATAAGAAATGTATATAAGATTTCAATATTAGATACCGAGCAGCTTTTGGAGAGATCTTTTCAGCGTTGTTTTTCGTGATTATTTGTAATCACTTTCTATTTTATTACGATCCGCTGCATGTGTATGACTCAGTCAATAATGGACTGAGAAAGACTGCAAAGCGAATGAAAACTGTTAAAAGAGCTGAAAAGTATGTTAGTAAAAACTAACATATAACTTAAAGAGTGAATAGCATGATAATGATGAAATCACGAATAAGTAGATACACACAATGAAATTAATAATTCGGCTATTATTCATAAAATGAGGTTACTTTAGAAATTCATATGAACATTATTCAATATACAAGTGACAAACAAATTAAAACATGCATATTATCACTAGACCAGGAAAAAGCCTTTGACAGGGTAGACCATGCATACCTTCACAAGATATTACAACACAATAAATTAGGGGAGTATTTTTGTAATTGGGTTAAAATTCTATACAGAACGCCTATCAGCAATCTGATAATAAATAATATAATTTCAAAAAACATTGCAATTAAAAGATCAGTTAGACAAGGGTGTCCTTTATCCCCTTATCTATATATTCTAACCTTTGAACCACCTCTAGAGAAAATCAGAATGGAGAAAAACATTACAGGAATAGGGATCCCTGGAGCCAGAGATATTAAAGTGATTGCTTATGCAGATGACACGGTATTTTTCCCTCACAAATGATAGGTCAATTCACAAAATAATTTCAATTTTTCAAGATTTTGGAAAAGGTAGTGGGTCCAAGATTAATGTAAACAAATCTGAAATTATGGGGATAGGTAGGTGGCAAGATAGACTAGATTTCCCCTTAGGCATAATTAGGAAGGAGAGTCTTAGAATTTATGGGATCTTTTATTCCAATAATCAAACACAGACAAACACTGAAATATGGAGGAATATTAAACAATCAATTAAACAAATTATTGACAGAAACAAATACACAGCACAGACAATTTTTGGAAGGAGCACAATTATCAACACATATGTCATCCCCAAAACAATATATACAGGAACAATATGGGAACCCCCACCAATAATTTTAAAAGAAATTAACTCACACATAACTAAATACATATTCCAAGGTACAATACACAATATCAAACATACAAACTAATACAATCTAAGCTAAATGGAGGAATAAACTTGCAAGACATACAAACAAAAATACAAGCACTCAGAATAAAATTTATAGGACAAGCCATTAAAAAAAAGATCAGAAAATACATTCACACATTATTACTTAGGAATCAGAATAGGACATTTAATAGCAATTGATAACAGCACTGCACATTACATGGGTAGAAATCAATCACAATTTCATACAGCATGCATCAAAGCAATAAAAGGTAATGAAGAAGTATTACACAAAACAACCAAAGAAATATATACACATTTAATAAAAAGACAAGCAACACCTCTGAACAATAGAATTAAATGGACACAAGTTTATGGAATTACAAACACTGAGGAAACTTTTAAAAATACACATATCAAAGAAATACCAAATAAAGAAAAAGAAATAACATACAGACTAATTTACAATACAACACCAGTCTCATCAAGAAATTATAAAGACAGAGGGGCAAGAATAGGCTGTCCACTCTGTAGGTCAGGAGCTGATGAGACTGAACAACATTTATATCTCACATGCAATACAATTTTACAAACTAAAAACACACACTCCAACAATTCATACAAGCAGGCACAATACACAAGGTAGATATAGACAAAGCAATAACACTAAACATAATACCAGACTCTATAAACAAGAAACAACAAACTATAAGCTTAAAAATACTTTCACAGTACAGAAAACACATATGGCATCACAGACATAAGGTCATTTTTCCATAACCACAGTTACACAAACATAACATTAGAACACATGTTTAGACAAACAATTCAAAACATGATATTAAACATAACAGAAGATAATTAAGGTTTTTATGTTTAAGAAATAATATATAATGTTCATTTTATTTGCTACAATAAAATTTAAAAAATATACTTTTTTTTTAAAAACCAACTATCTATGTAAGTGGCACGCCACTTGACTTCGATCCCTATTTTAAGTGATACAATGACAATGAAATGCAATAATTTTAATACTTATGGGTGAATACTTAATAAAATAAAACAATTTTTTAAAGAAGTAAAAAAATAAAATAATAATAATAATAATTAGTGGCATCATAAATTCATTCTAAAATAATAAACATTTTATAACGCATGTTTTCACATTCGTAAAATCCTTAAATGTTAAATTTATTGTTAGTTCATTCATATAATTCAAAATTACATACAAATATTAAATACTATTGCGCAGATAATTAATGGTTGCTATTAGCATACAGTGCGCCTAGTGCTTTTAAAGGTTAAAAACTTTCATTTTGTAACTTAGAGAGCTGCTTAAAATATGTACAACATTAATTTCATTGAATTATTGAAAGTTACAAATGATTATTTTATTTTTAAAATTCAACATGAAAAAAAAATATCATAAACAAAATTAATAAAGAAGTATAAGTGGCACTCCACTTGGCTTCGCTCCATGTAATGAGCGATAATATGTCAATGAATTGAAATGTTTCTCTCCCCCAGTAAAGACGGAGTTAGATTAAAATAAAAGAAACCCGTAAAAACAAAGTTTTTGACTATAAATCCCTTATATATGAGACATAACTAACAGTATTGATTATTTTCAAACATTTACAGACTGAATCTGTCTTAACTCAAATTTGCTTCATAGCCCTAGGGGGGTGGGGGAGGGGGGGAAGGGGAGAGGGGAAAAGTCAGGTCACCGATTCGCTTGACCGAGCTCAGAGTGACACGTAAAATGTAAACAAAAGCACCCCGTTGCTTCGTTGGGTCGCCTCAATGTGTCAGCTCAAAATTTCACGTGGGAAAAAAAACAATAACAAACCATGAATTTGAATTACATACCTCATATAAGGATAAACTAAAAATGCATTAATTTAATTACGGTACGTTCGATCGATCTGAAATTTTGATACGATGCATTGTTAGGTTAGACGGGTCCGTGTGCCAAATTTCAGCTCGATCCGATCACGGGAAGTGGGTCTTTTTTGACTTGTGTTTTTCCGCCCGCCCGCCCAGCCCATGAGATGACGACAGAGACGGCCGCGAAGTTAATATAAGGGATTTAATAAACTCATGTCACTAGATTTTTTGGTGAATCGGTAGTCGTACATTTTGACCCAACCGATTCGACCACAGGACATTTCGACCTAACATCGATACGACTCCGGATTTTTCGACCACAAGACGGTTCTACCACGGAGGATTCGATCCCGGGCGATTTGACCTCGGACAGTTTAACCATAAGACCCTAAACGAATATGTGAGTAGTTTTAAAAAAGCACACATTCACTATAAATTAATAGAACATTAAAGTTATTAAAAGTTATATATTTCTTTTAAATAGTTTCCTCATAAATTCAATGGTGTTTTATGCGTCAATAAAAATATATTTTATTATTCAATCTGATTCCACTAGCATATAGGTTACAGTAAAATTACGCACAAGTAAGTCATTTTCGTTACAATTACCGTTACTCACAAGAAGGTCAAGTGGTTACAACTACAATTACACAAGAAGCTCAAGTGGTTACCACTACAATTACACCAGAAAGTCACTGTGGTTACACTACAATTACACAAGAAAGTCATTGTGGTTACAACTACAATTACACAAGAAAGTCAAGTGGTTACAACTACAATTACACAAGAAGGTCAAGTGGTTACCACTACAATTACACAAGAAAGTCATTGTGGTTACATTACAATTCCACACATAAAGTCAACGTGGTTATAATTACAATTACAAATATAACGTTGTTAACTACAAAAAAAATATTTAAAAAATAATCTAAAAAAAAATAGTGTATCCTAGTGGCACGCCACTTGAACTCGGTCCCTATAATTAAGGAAGCAGTGTCAATCAGTGCTGCCAGTGACAATTTTAGGAAAAACCTAGCCAACACGTCAAAAAATACTAAATCAGAGAGAAAAAACCTAGACACGCTAAAAATAAAAAAAATATGACATCACAAAGCTACACCCCCCCCCACCTGTCATCTGTGAATCACGAGTTGGATGACGGAGAGGTCATGTGAGTGAAAGCGCGGGAAGAAGGTTCGAGAGTATTATTCAAGATTGCTAGAATGTAGTGATGCTGTTTCCACGAAGTTTAACCTTAATTTGATATTTGGTACATAGTGTTCATATTAAAGTTATTTTGTTGACAATAGTATCTCAAGGATTTATTGCACGAAAGTTTGTGATATGTGAGAACGCCTACAATACACATATTAATTTAATGACAGTACTATACACATACGCTACGTTAAATCTTAAAAATAAATGTTATCTTATCTCTTATCTTATCTATACAGACGCTCCTTCAATGCAGAAGATAATTGCGTCCACAGACCATGACAGATGATCTGTTGGCAAGTGATGCAGCGTTCACAGGCCATGTCTTTGTGGGTTTCCCGCATTACCCAGCCGCCTAACTACTGTTAGGTACCCATTCGGAGCTGGGTGACTCAGGGACGCCCTAGGCCCCGGGAACAAGTCCTTGCCTTTACATAGATTCGAACCCGTGACCATCGATAGGCCAGTCGAGCGCGCTGCCACTCGACCACCACGTGCCCTAATGTTGAAATGTTAATTAAACAAATCATGTAATGACATAATGTCGTTTCATTTTTGCTGAAAAAATATATATTAAAAATTTAGAAATCTATATGTATATACTTCACCTAAACGAGTATGTGCAACCAAGCATGACGATTGATCCCTCGCTGGGGTCAACTAATCACAGTTAACGGTTGGAAAGCGTAGGTAGTGGAGGGGTGGGGCATGTCTTGAGACCAGCGATGCTTTTTGCATTCATGTTTCGTTGTTCAATCACAGAGTACATGTATTTCGTAGTGTATTGGTTATTACATCCCCCTGACATGCGGCAAGTCTTAGGTTCAAGACCCAGCGGGCAACATTTTTTTTTAATTTTAAAAATGTTTATGTTTATGCCGTTCTTTTCCCCCTTTCTTAGCGAAAATAAACACCGCTTCGCATGTATTTTACGAAAAAAAGCTTCTTTCAATGTCATACCAATTCCTTCATCAGGTAACTGTCTGTTTCTATCGGTCGCATATTTCTGGGAAAAGATCATAGACGAAGGTGTTGCTCTCCAACTTGGCAACATGGCTATACTATTTGTTTCTCAATATTGGTATAACTTTGGCGACGTGCTTTCCTTTGTCCTCAGTGACGGAAACGTAATCAAACACTCTCCTCAATAATACGCTCAGTACATGAATACTTCAGGAATGTATGGTGGCGAGGCAGAAATTGTGGCGATGTCCGAAATACTTCCCAAAAATGCTTCGGCGGTCCCCCCAACGTTCACTCGCGTTGTCTCCATTTGTTCGTGCTAAAGTTTGTGTTCGTTCTCCCCCCCCCCGCCCTTTTCTTTGCACTATCTATGAGTAAGTCTGCGGCGTATGCTACGCCACATGTAGTATCTAGTATTAATTATTTTACGTCATTCGCACGGTCATAAAAAATGAAATTGGATTATACGCTAAATTCATACAAACTTGTTTTAAGCTAAAAATACTAAGAACGAACAAATAACATGATCATTTGACAGACGTGAGTGTAAGTAATATATAAAAAAATAAATAAATAAAACAGAACAAAAATTATTACATTTAATCGACATTTGTGAACAATATACAGAAACTTCAAAGCTAATAATAAAAAGAACATAGTTAATAAACTTTAGGCAGCATTTACAACTAAAGGATAATTTTTTAAAAGAGTTCTTACAAATATGTAAATCAATGATGGAATTAAATAAACCCATAAGTGAGACAACGTAAATCAAATTTTAAAGATATGTCCTTTTAAATTCACGATGGAAAATGATTACTTCTTCCTATGACTGGTGTTGGGGCAGTATGAGTCAATATGTAAATGTAGGTATATTGAGAAGAATGTATCTTATCAGCTATTTGTTAATTCTTCGTTAATTTAAGACAGCTTATTGGACTTGAAAAAGGAAAAACAGTTTCGTAATTTTACTATGCTAACAATTTTGAATACATACACTTTTCTTATTCTCTAATTCTCACATTGACAACTCAACTCTCCATCTGAGTCAGCTGAATTCTCTTGTTTAATGCTTGGGGGCCGTTCGTAAAGGACGACACTCACTTAGGGAGGGGGGTGGTCCCCACTTTGGTGACGATGCGTGACGAGGGGGGGGGACTTTAAGAATTGGGAAGTCACGTCAAAACACAAAAAATCAAAGTTCCACTTAAATATTCGATTTCTTACTATTTATTTTATAACGTTTTACATGGATTCACGCGTGTTACGATATTAGAGTGCAGCCATACACTAAATACATACTTAAATGACAAAAAAGTGACTTGAAACATGCTCATTTCCAAATAGAAAAGACCGCTTTTAGGAGGGGGGGGGTCACAGCTTTGTGACGTCATATTGGAGGGGGGTCTAAGTTTTTGTGACCAAGTGTGACGGGAGGGGGTTGGGTTAAAAATCGGCCAAAATCGCGGAACGTCATTTATGGACGACCCCTATATTGGATATGTTTTTGATGCTAATTTTGTCTTACTGCTAGCTAGAGTTTAATTATTAAGTGAAGATTTTTTATTTCATAACGCAGACAGCGATCGTAAATTATACTCTACACTTGGTCAGGAATGGAAAGGTTCGGTATTCAGGGGAGAGCTGCTACTCAAATTAATTCACCTAAAAATGTATTTCCCAAAAATTGCATGATTTAATTTAGTTTAACTTCTAAAAAAATTTAACCCTTGATACATTTATTTGTTTTAAAAAATCTTCAATAATCTTAGTAGGTACGAGAGTCAGTGTATGAAGCAGAGGCGTCCCCCAGGATTGGTGTCCCCCAGTGTGGCAGTTCATGATGTTACCCCCCTCACGACTAACCCCATAGATCTGCTCCGAGTCTGCCAGTGCCACGTAACAGGAGCATAGAACCAATTTTACATTTTGGTGTAACTCCTTGTCATGGTGCGGTCAGCACCACACGCATCTCCCCCTAGTGACGCCTCTGGTATGAAGGCCACCATTTCAATAAACCGTGTTTTCAGTTGACACATGCTGGACAGTTAAAACCCCTTTGTTAACACTCGTCACACTTCGATGGCCATGGAATGGACTTTCGTGCTGACCTGCTAAACTAAAGATATTTCCATGAAACTGGAGCAAACCAGTTGTGTTTTGTATGTAAACATGATGGAAAATTTGGATTGACACTCTATGCGTTACTATTTGCTGAACTTTACACTCTGTCATTTCATTGGTCGCTGTAAAATAAGCGGGCTAACTCGAAACGGATATACGGCCAGTCAGTGTACGATATTTTAGTATTCAAGTGGCTATTTTAGTATTCAAATGGTTATACTAGTATTCAGGAGGTACATTTTGCATTCAAGTGGCTATTTTAGTATTCAAGTGGCTATTTTAGTATTCAAAGTGGCTATTTTAGTATTCAAGTGGCTATTTTATTACTTAAGTGGCTATTTTAGTATT